>RXID01015999.1:0-82500 GCA_005019695.1 Trichopus zeylanicus subsp. travancoricus
GTTGTAGTGGTAGTAGTTGTAGTAGATGTAGTAGTAATAGTAGCAATGGTAGTGTTGTAGTATTAGTATTAGTAGTAGTAGTAGCACTAGTAGTTGTAGTAATAGTAGCAAAAGAAGAAGTAGTAGTAGTAGTAGTTGTTGTTATAGTAGAAGTAGCAATAGAATTTGTAGGAGTAGTTATAGTAGTACCAGTAGTACTAGCAGTAGCTATAGTAGTAGTGGTTGTAGCAGTAGCAGTAGTAGCAGTAGCAATAATAGTAGAAGTTGCAGGATCAAAAGTAGTGGTATATGTAGTGGTTGAAGTTGTTGTAGTTGTTGGAGTAGGAGTAGGAGTTGGTGTAGGAGAAGCAATAGTATATGTAGTACTTATAGTAGTAGTTGCAATAGCTGCAGTAGGACTAGTAGTTGTAGTTGTAATGGTGGTAGTAGTAGTAGTGGTATTATTTGTTGTAGTAGTAGGAGAAATAGTAGATAAAGTAGTACTAGTAATAGTAGCAATTGTAGTAGTAGCAGTAGTTAGAGTACTAGTAGTTGTTGTAGTAGTAATAGAAGTAGTTGTATTAGTAATAGTATTGGTAGTGGAAGCAGTAGAAGTTGTAGTAGTAGTTGTAATAGTAGTAGGGCAAGTAGTAGCAGCAGGAGTAGCAGCACTAGTAATAGTAGTAGTAGTAGTTGTTGTAGTAGGACTTGTAGTAGTAATAATAATAATATTAGTAGTAGTAGTTGTTGTAGCAGTAGTAGTTATGGTTGGAGTAGTAGAAGTTGTTGTAGTAGCAGTTGTAGCAGCAGTAGTAGTAGAATAAGAAGAAGTAGCGGTAGTAGTAGTAATAGTAGTAGCAGTAGAAGTAGTATTAGCAGTAGGAGTAGTAAGAGTAGTTATAGTATTTGTAGTAGCAGTTGCTGTAATTGTAGTGGTCATAGTTGAAGTAGTCGTAGGAGTAGTTGTAGTAGTAGAAGTTGTAATAGTGGGAGTTGGAGTTGTAGTACTAATAGAAGTAGTAGTATTAGTAGTTGAAGTAGAAAAATTTGTAGTAGTTATTTTAATAGCAGTAGGAGAAGTAGAGGCAGTAGGTGTCGTAGAACTAGTAGTTGTTGTAGTAGTAGAAGTAGTAGTAGTACTAATTGAAGTAGTTATTGTTGTTGTAGTAGTAATAGTTTTAGTAGTAGTAGTAGAAGAAGAAGAAGAAGTAGCAATGGTAGTAGTAGTAGTTATAGTAGTTGTAGTAGTAGTAGTAGTAGTAGTAGTAGTAGTAGTAGTAGTAGTAGTAGTAGTAGTAGGATTAGTAATAGTAGCTGCAGTAGTAGTATTTGTAGTAGTAGTTGTTGTAATTGTTGTGGTAGGAGTAGGAGTACTGAAAGGAGTACAAGTAATAGAAATCATTGTAATAGTAGGAGTTCGAGCAGTAGAAGTTGTAGATGTAGTAGTAGTACGAGTAGCAGTAGTAGTAGCAATAGTTGTAACATTGTTCATAATAGTACGAGTCGTTTGTACTAAAGGTTGTAGTAGATGTTGTAGCTAATGTAGTACTAATAGTGGTAGTAGTAGCAGCAGCAGCAGCAGTAGTAGAAGTAGTAGTAGTAGTATAGTAGTAGTACTAGTAGCAGAAGTAGTAATAGTAGTAGTAGTAGTTGTAGAAGCAGCAGTTGTAGTAGTAGTAGTAGTTGTTGTTGTTGTTGTTGTTGTTGTTGTTGTAGTCGTAGTAGTAGTAGTAGAAGAAGTTGGGGTAATAGTAGTAGTCGAACTAGTAGGAGTAGTAGTAGTTGTAGTTACAGTAGTAGTACCAGCAGCAACAACAGTAGTAGTTATAGCAATAGTTGTAGTAAGAACAGTAGTAGTAACGGCAGTAGGGGTACAACTAGCAGTAGGAGTAGTAATAGTGCTAATAGTATTGGCAGTAGTAATAGCATTAGTTGTAGTAGCATTGGTAGTAGTAGGAGTTGTAGTAGCATTGGTTGTAGTAGCAGTTGGTGTAGTAGGATTAGTAGTAGTAGCAGTAGTTGTAGTGGTAGGGGTCAGAGTAGTAGTAGCTGTAGACGTAGTAGTAGTAGTAGTAGTAGTAGAAGAGGTAGCAGCAGTAGTAGTGGTACTAATAGTAGTAGTAGTATTGGTTGTAGTAGTTATAGTAGAAATGGTAGCAGTAGTAGTAGTAGATGCAAGAGTAGAAGTAGTAGTAATAGTTGTTATAGCTTTACTAAAAGTAGGAGTATTAGGAGTTAGCAGTAATTGGAGTAGTAGTAGTAGTAGTTATTGTTGTAATAGTTGGAGTAGGAGTACCAATAGTATAACCAGTACCAGTAGTAGTAGTAGCACTAGTCATAGTAGTAGAAGGAGTAGGAGTAGTAGCCGTAGTAGTAGTTGTTGTGGTAGTAATAGTTGTAGTTATAGTAGCAGAAGTAGTATCAAAAGTAGTAGCCGCAGTAGTTGTAGTAGTAGGAGTAGTAGAAGTAGTAGTAGTAGTAGTAATAGTAGTAAAAATAGCAGTAGTTGTAGTAATAGTAGTTCGGGTAGTAGTACTATTAATAGTAGTAGTTATAGTTGTATTAGAAGTTGTATTAGTAGTAGTACTAGTAGTTGAAGTAGTAGAAGTCATAGTAGTAGTTGCAATAGTAGTAGTTGTATTAGTAGCAGTAGCAGTAGCAGCACTAGTAGTGGTAGGAGTAATAGTAGTAGTTGTTGTTGTACTAGTAGTAGTTGTCATTGTAGGAGAAGTGGCAGGAGCAGTAGTAGTAGGAGATGTGGTTGTAGTAGTTATAATAGTAAAAGTAGTAGGAGTAGTATTAGTAGTAGGAGAAGTAATAGTAGTAGTAGTAGCAGTAGGAGCTGTACTAGTAGGAGTTGTTGTAAAAGCAGGAGTTGGAGTAGTAGCAGTTGTAGATGTAGCAGTAGTAGTAGTAGTTGTTGTTGTTGTTATTGTAGTAGTAGTAGGAGTAGCAGTTGCAGTGGTTGTTGTTATTGTAGAAGTAGTAGTAGTCGTGTTTGTACAAGTACTACTAGCATTATAGTAGTACTAGTAGTAGATGTAGTAGCCAAAATGGTAGTAGTAGTAGTAGTCGTAGCAACAGTAGTAGTAGTAGAAATAGTGGTAGTAGTAGTATTATTAGTAGTAGTAGTATAGTAGCAGTAGCAGTAGCAGTAGTAGTAGTCGTAGAACTAGCAGTAGTAGTTGTTATAGTGGTACTTGTACTAGTAGAAGTAGTTGTTGTTGTTGTAGTAGTTGTAGTAGAAGTAGTAGTAATAGTAGTAGTAGAAGTAGTAGTAGTAGTAGTGGTCGTAGTTGCAATCGTAGTACCACCAGCAACAACAACAGTAGTAGTTGTAGTAGTAGTAGTAGTAGTAGTGGTAGCAGTAGAAGAAGTTGTAGTAGTAGTAGTAGTAAGAACAACAGTAGTAGTATTAGTAGTAGAAGTAATAATAGTAGTAATAGTATTTGCAGTAGTAATAGTAGTAGTTGTGATTGTACTGGTAGTATTAGGAGTTGTAGTAGGACTAGTAGTAGTAACAGTAGTTGTAGTAGCAGGGGCCGGAGTAGTAGTAGTTTTAGAAGTACTAGTAGTAGTAGTAGTAGCAGTAGAAGTAGCAGTAATAGTAGTAGCGGCAATAGTAGTAGTAGTATTGGTAGTAGTAGTTGTAGTAGAAGTAGTAGCAATAGTAGTAGTACTAGTAAAAGTAGTTGGAGTAGTATTAGTTGCATGAGTAGAAGTTGTAGTAGTAGTACTTGTTGTAGTTTTCGTAGTAGAAATAGCAGTAGTAGTAGTAATAGTTGTTGTAGCAGTAGTAAAAGTAGTAGTATTGGGAGTTAGTAGTAATTGTAGTAGTAGTAGTTGTTGTTATAGTTGTTCAGTTGCACTAGGAGTTGGAGTGGGAGTAGGAGTAGCAGTAGTATAAGTACTACTACTACTAGTAGTAGTAAAAGTCACAGTTATAGTGGGAGTAGCAGTAGTAGTTGTAGTAGTAGTAGTTGTTGTAGTATTAGTTGTAGTAGTAATAGCTGAAGTTGTAGCAGAAGTAGTAGTAGTAGTAGCCATAATAGTAGCAATAGTAGGAGCAGTAGCAGTAGTAGCAGTAGCAGGAGTAGTAGTAGAAGTAGTAGCAATAGTAGTAGTAGCGGTAGTTGTGGTAGTAGTGTTTGGAGTAGTAGTTGTACTAGTAATAGTAGTAGTTGTAGTTATAATAGAAGCACTACTATTAGCAGTAGTATTAATAGTCGTATTAGTAATTGAAGTAGTACAAGTTGTAGTAGTAGTTGCAATAGTAGTAATAGTATTAGTAGTCGTAGGAGATGCAGCAGTAGTAGTAGTAGTAATAGTAGTAATAGTATTAGTAGTCGTAGGAGATGCAGCACTAGTAGTAGAAGTAGTAATAGTAGTAGTATTAGTAATAGTGGTTGCAGTTGTAGTAGCAGTAGTAGTTGTTGTAGTATTAGCTCTAGTAGTAGTAGTAGTAACAAAAAAAATAGCAGGAGTAATATTAGTAGTAGGAGTAGTAATAGTAGTTGTAGTATTTGTAGTAGTAGTAGTAGGAGTGAAAGTTGTTGTTGTAATTCTAGTGGAAGCAGTAGCATAAGTCATAGGAGTAGTAGTAGTAGTAGTATTTGTTGTAAAAGTTGGAGTTTGAGTAGTAGAAGTAGTAGTATTTGTAGTAGTAGTAGTTGTGGTAGTAGTAGTAGTAGAAATAGGAGATATAGCAGTAGTAGTTGTAGTAATAGTAGTAGTAGTAATAGTTGTAGTAGTATTAGCAGCAGTAGTAATAGTAGTAGTGATAGTTGTAGAATTAGCAATAGTAGTAGTGGTAGTAGGAGTAGTAATAGTAGTAGTAGTATTTGTAGTAGTAGTAGTAAAAGTAATAGTTGTAATTGTAGTGGTAGTAGTAGCGGAAGTCATAGGAGCAGTAGTAGTTGTTGTCATTGTGAAAGTAGGAGTTGGTGTTGTAGTAGTTGAAGATGCAATAGTAGTAGTAGTAGCAGCAGTAGTTGTTATAATTGTAGTAGTAGTAGTAGTGTTTGTACTAGTACTGGTAATAGTTGTAGATGTAGTAGCCAAAGTAGTAGTAATAGTAGTAGTAGTAGTAGAAGTAGTAGTAGTAGTGTTGTAGTAGTAGCAGTAAAAGTAGTAGCAACAGTAGTAGTAGTGTAGTAGTAGTAGCTATAACAGTAGTAGCAACAGTAGTAGTAGTGTAGTAGCAGTAGCAGTACCAGAAATAGTAATAGTAGCAGTAGTAGAGGTAGTAGAAGCGGTCATGGAAGTAGTAGCAGAATAGTAGTAGTAGTAGTAGTAGTAGTAGTAGTAGTAGTAGTAGTAGTAGTAGTAGTGGTGGTGGTGATAGTAGTAATAGCAGCAGCAGCAGTAGTAGTAGTAGCAGTAGTAGTAGCTGCAACAATAATATTAGTAGCAGCAGCAATAGTATAGCAGTAGTAGTGGTAGTAGTTTTAGAAGTAGTACATATTGAAAAGCAGTAGTAGTATAAGGAGTAGTAGGAGTAGTTGTAGTAGTAGTAGTAGTAGTAGCAATAGTAGTAATAGTAGTTGTAGTAGTTGTTATAGTAATAATAGAAGTAGTAGTAGTAGTAGTAGTAGTAGTAATAATAATACAGGTAGTAGTAGTTGCAGTAGTAGGAGGAGGAGGAGTAGTTCTAAGTCCTGGTAGGAGTAGTAGTAGTAGTTGGAGTAGTAGTAGGAGTAGTAGTAATAGTAGGAGTAGGAGTTGTAGTAAAAGTTGTAGTAGTATGAGTAGTAGGAGTAGGAGTAGTGGTAGGAATTGTAGTAGCAGTAGTGGGAGTAGTAGTAGTAGTAGGAGTAATAGTAGTAGTAGAGTAGTAGTAGTGGTAGTAGTAATAGTAGTAGTAGTAGTAGTAGTAGGAGGAGGAGGAGTAGTAGTAGTAGGATTTGTAGCAAGAGGAGTAGTAGTAGTAGGAGTAGGTGTAGTAGTCATAGTAGTAGGAGTAAGACGAGGTGCAATTGTCGTAGTATCAGTTGTAGCTGTAGTACTAGTCGTAGAAGTAATAGGAGGAGGAGATATAGTAGTACTAGTGGGAATAGGAGTAGGAGTTGTAGTAGGAGTAGTAATAGTTGGCATAGCGGTAACAGTAGTACCAGTAGGATTAGTAAGCAGCAGCAGCAGCAGTAGTAACAGTTGTTGTTGTTGTTGTAGTAGTGTAGTAGTTGTTGTGGTAGTAGTAGTACTAGTAGGTGTAGTAGTTGTCAGAGTAGGAGGACTAGGCTAGTCGTAGGAGTTGGAGTAGAAGTAGTATTAGTAGTAGTAGTAGCAGTAGTAGGAGTAGTAGTAGTAGCAATTGTACTGGTAGTAGTATTAGTAATAGTAGTTTTAGGAGTAGTAGTAGTAGATGTAGTAATAGTAGAAGTTGTACTAGTAGTAGAATTAGTAGTTGTTGTATTGGTAGTTGTAGTATTATTTGTCATTGTAGGAGTAGTTGTTGTAGTAGTAGTAATAGTTGTAGTGGTAGTAGTAGCAATATTACTCCTAGTATTATTAGTAGTAACAGTAGTACGAGTGGGAGTAGCAGTATTAGTAGCAGTAGTTTTATTAGTAGCATCAATAGTAGTTGTAGTAGTCGTAGTAGGTGTAGTAGTTGTAGTAGTAGTAGCATCAATAGTAGTTGTAGTAGTTGTCATTGTAGTAGTCGTAGCAGTTGTAGTAGTAGTAGTTGGAGTAGCAGTGGTAATAGTAGGAGTAGTAGCAGTTGTAGTTGTAGCAGGAGTAGCCACAGTAGTGGTAGTAGTAGTTGTGGTTGTTGCTGTAGTAGCCGCTGCAGCTGTAGCAGTAGTAGTAGTAATAGTAGTTTCTGTAGCAATAGTAGTAGTAATAGTTGTAGTAGTTGTAGGTGTAGTAGTTGTAGTTGTAGCAGCAATTGTAGTAGTAAGAGCAGCCATAGCAGTAGTAATAGTAGTAGCAGTAGGATTAATTATAGTAGCAACAGCAGCAACTGTAGTAGTAACAGTAGTTTTCGTGTTAGGAATAGTAGTAGTTTTAGTAGTAGTAGTAGAAGTGTAGTAGTAGTTTTACTCCTACTACTACGATTGCGGAAACTACTACTACTAATACCACTACTACTACTTCAGCAACTATTACTGCTACAACTACTTCTAATACTACTACGAATACTACTACGGCTATTACTATTACTACTACTTCTCCTACAACTTCCACTACTGCTACTACTACTACCACTGCTACAACTATGAATACAAATAATAATAGTAATAGTAGTAGTAGTACTTTTACTCCTACAACTAACGCTACAACTGTGACTACTACTACTGCTACTACTACTACTACTACTATTACTACTACTAATGCTACTAGTGCTATTTCTACTTCTAATACTACTACGACTACTATTACGGCTACTACTACTACTACTACTTCTCCTACTACTTCCACTACTACTTCTCCTACTACTACTGCAACTACCTCACCAACTACTACTATTGCTTCTACTCCTACTAGAACTGCTACTTTTGAGACTACTACTACTAATTCTACTACTATTATTACTCCTACTAATTCTACTACAATTATGACTACTTTATTATTGAAGACAGGCCTCTAAAGCAACTAACACCCCAAACGCAGGATGCGTTCAAGAAGCACGTTAAAGCCCTACCACTACAGCTACTGCTACTAGTACTACTTCTCCAACACTACCACTACAACTGCTACGACTACTACTTTTACTAATACAACTATTACTACTACGACAACCACTTCACCTACCACTTCCACTGGTACAACTACCACTGCGTCTACTATTGCTATAGTAGCTACTACTACTACTACAACTGTTACTGCTACAACTAATATTACTATCGCTAGCACTGTAACTACTGCTGCTACTATAACTACTACTACTCCTAAAACTATTAGTACTACTGCTACAACTACAACAGCTATATCTACTACTACTAATACTGCTATTGCAGCTACTACAGCTCTTACTATTTCGACTACTACTATTTCTTCTACTGCTATTACTGCTACTTCTGCTATTACTCCTAATACTTCAACTGCTACTGCTACTACGACAGCTACTACTATTACTACTAATACTACTACTATTACTACTTCTATTGCTATAACTACTACTACTACTATTACATCTGTTGTAGTTGCTACTACTACTGTTGCAAATACTACTAACAATACTACTACTACTACTGTTACTGCTACTACTATTATTGCTACTACCACTGCTACTACTCCTACTACTACTACTACTAATGCCACCACTACTACTTTTAATACTACTAGTATTGCTTCTAATACTACTAGTACTACTGCTACTACTTCTGCTACTACTACTATTGCTCCTTCTACTACTATTATTACTACTGCAAATACTACTACTAGTACTGCTACTACTACAACTATTATAACTAATGCTAATACTTCTACTACTGCTACTACTACAATTAATACTTCTCCTACTACTACAACTACTGCTACAACTACGATTCCTACCCCTACCACTACTACAGCTACAACGACTCCTACTACAACTACCAGTCCAACTACTACTACTATTACTCGTACTACTCCAACTACTCCAACTGCTACTACTATACTGCTTCTACTACTACCACTACTACTAAAACTAGTACTACCAGTTCTACTATAGCTACTTCTACTCCTACTACTACTACGCCAACAACAACAACAACAACTACTACTGTTAGTAACGCTACAATTACTACTACTACTACTATTACTATCACTCCAATTACTACTACTACTACTAATACTACTACTACTATCGCGACAACTACTACAACTATTACTGCTACTATTCCTTCTACTCTTACTACTCCTACTACTCCAACTACTACTACTCCTACTCCTGAAACTCCTACTACTGCTGCCACTATGACTTTTGCTGCTAATACTGCTACTACAGCAGCTTGTACTACTACTACTACTAGAACTACTACCGCTATAGCTACTTCTAATACTACTATTACTACTCCTCCTACTACTGCTACTGCTACTACTACTACTGCGGCTGCTGCTACTACTACTACTATCACTACTACTGCTGTTGTTGCTTATACTGTCACTGCTGCTACTATTATTGCTATTACTACTACTGCTACTATTGCTACAACTGCTACTACTACAAGTACAACTATTACGACCACAACTACTACTAATACTACTACCCTTCTACTACTACTTCTACTACTTCGCCTACTACTACTGTTGCTACTACGACTAGTATTATCGCTACTACTACTACTATTGCCCCTAATAATACTTGTGCTACTATTGCTACTATTGCCTCTAATAATACTACTATTATTACTGCTATTACAGCTACTACGGCTCCTACTACTACTATAACTACTACCACTACTACTTCAACAACTACTACTACTATTACTAGTATTACTCCACCTGCAACTGCTACAACTGCTAACACCACTACTACTACTAATACTACGGCTACTATCGCTACTACTACTACTACTGCCACTACTATGACTACTACAAATACTAATAATGCGACTACCTCTCCTACTACTGCTATTGCTACTACTACTGCTACAACTGCTACTTTTGCAACTACTACAACTAATTCCAATGCTACTATTACCACTACTACTACTACTACAATGAGTACTACTATAGCTACTGCTACTACTACTGCTTCTCCTACTACTGCCAGTACAACTACTACTTCTAGTATTTTTGCTAATAAAGGTACTACTACTACAATTACTACTTCCCCTAGCATTTCTATGGGTACAACTACAACTGCACCTAGCATCGCTACTGCAACTACTACTACTACAACTACTGCTACTAATACTGTGACAACTACTACTACTATTACTACCTCTACCACTACAACTACTACTTCTACTACTACTACTTCTAAAACTATTAGTAATACTGTTACTACTACTACATCGGCTTCGAGAGCTACTAACACTGCTATTGCTGCTACTACATTTCTTATTGTTGCTATAGCTACTATTGCTACTACTGCTACAACTGCAACTACTACTATTATTCCTAGTACTACTACTACTGCTTCTACTACTATTACTACTAATAATACTACTACTACTACTTCTACCACCACTACTACTAGTACCACTACTACTTTTGCTACAACTATGTAACTACTACTACTACCGCTATTCCTACTATAACTACTACTATTACAACAACAACTACTACTAATATTATTATAACTACTACTACAACAACAACTACTACTTGTACTGTTGCTACTACAAATGCCACTACTCCAACTTGTTCTCCCACTCATACTACTGCTACTACTACAATTGTTACTACTACTAGTTTTGTTTTAATTACAACTAGCACTACAGCTACTTCTTCTACTACTACTAGTACTGCTTCAACTACTACTACTACTAGTACTACTGCAAATACTTCTAAAATTACTACTACTACAACTACTCCTACTACCCCTACTGCTACTACTCCTACTACTACTACGACAACAACAACAACTACTATTGTTACTTATACTTCTGCTACTACTACTACTACTCAAACTACTACTACTAGTACTAGTACTACTCCTACTACTACGATAACTACTAATACTACGACTACTACTACTACTACTACCACTACTACTATTACTAATGCTCCGTTTACTATTACTACTACTACTAATACTACTACTACTACTTCTACTACTACTACTAATACTACAACTCCTACTACAACAACAACAACAACAACAACAACAACTACTACTACTACTACTATTACAACAACAACTACAACTACTACTACAATAACAACTACTACTATTACTATTGCACCTGCTAATACTATTAGTACGACTACTAATACTACTACCACTCCAACTCCTACTAATGCTACTGCTGCTACTGTTATAGCTAGTACTATGCTGCTACTATTATTGCTACTAGCACTTCTACCACTCTTGCTACGTCTGCTACTACTCCTTCTACTCCTCCTCTTACTACTACTACTGTTGCAACTACTACTAGTGCTGCTGCTGCTGCTAGTACTACCGCTACTTCCACTACTACTACTATTACTACAACAATTACTACTACTGCTGTTATTGCTACTACTATTACTACTATTACTGATGTTGCTGCTGCTCCTACTCCAACTACTCCAACTACTTTTACTACCACTCCTACTACTACTACTACTGTTGCTATTGCTACTATAATTACTACTAATGCTGCTTCTCCGACACCTGCCACTACTACTACTACTACTATAACTACTACTACTGCTGCTATTACTACCACTGCTGCTACAGTTACTTACTTCTACCACAACTACTATTACCACCACAATTACTACTACTGCTACTGCTACTTGTACTACTGCGCCTGCAACTACTACTGTAGCTTCTAGTAATACTAAAATTGTGACTACTACTGCTACTGCTACTACTACAAATAGTACTACTACAATTACTGCTACTACTACTACTATTGCGACTAATAGTACTACTACAATTATCGTTACAACTGTTACTACTACTACTACTTCTACAACAACAACTACTACTACCACTACTGCTAGAACTACCACCACCACCATGACTACTACTACTATCACTACTGCTACTTCTATTTCTGCTACAACTGCTACTACTACAAGTACTACTACTACTTCTACTACTAATGCTGCTAGAACCACCAATACTACTAATATAACTACTGCTACCAAAACTATTGCTACTGCTACTACTCTATTTCTCCGACTACTATAGCTACTGCTACTATTATGACATCTACAACTTCCACTACCGCTACTACTGCTACTACTTCTAGTACTACGAGTACAACAACGACTACTACTACTAATAACACTACTACTATTACTATGACTACAACTGCTACAATCGCTACTTTAGCTACTACTGCGGCTACTGCGACTATGGCTACTACTACTACTATGACAACTACTATCGCTACTATTCCTACTACTGCTACTACTACTACTACTATGGCTACTGCTGCAACTACTACTGTTATTGCTACTACTTCTGTGACTGCTACTACTGCTACTACCAACACAACTAGTATAAGAACGACTACTACTACTACTGCTACTGCTACTACTTCTACTACTACCACAACTACTGCTATTACCACTGCTACTAAGCCTACTACTACAACGACTGCTACTATTGCTTTAGCTTCTACTACTACTACTGCTACTACTACTAATACTACTACTACTACTACTACTACTACTAAAACTACTACTACTACTACTGCAACTACTGCTCTATAGTATAACTACTACTACAACTACGACTACTACAACAACAACAACTACAACAACTACTTCAACTACTGCAAGAGCAACAACAAAACTACCACTATACTACTACTATTACTACTACTATTGCTCCAAGTACTACTCCTAATACTATTACTTCTCTTACTACTACTGTTGCGGTTGCTACATCTTCTACTACTACTACTACAACTGCTCCTATTGCGACCACCACTACTACTACGACAGCTCTAATGCTGCTAGTACTACTTCTACTACTACTACTAGTAGTACTGTTTCTATTGTTGTTCTACTGCTACTACAATTATGGCTATTACTACTACTACAACTTGGATAATTACTACTAAAACTACTACTACTCCTACTACTGCTATTGCTACTACCACTCATGATACTACTACTTCTAATGCTACAAATACTATACCTACTACTATTGCTACGGCTACAGCTGCTACTGTTGCTACTACTGCTACCACTACTATTACTGTTGCTGCTACGACTACTTTTACTATTACAACTACTCCTTTTGCAACTACAATTACTACTGCAACTGCTACTACAACTATTGCTATTGTCATTGCTACAGCTTCTATTACTACTACTACTAATGGTATTATTACTATACCTACTAATATTGCCACTACTGCTAATGCTATTACCACTACAACTACTACTGCTATTGATACTACTACTACTCCTACTACTACTATTACTACTACTGCTGCTGTTACTATTCCTACTACTACTGTTGCTGCTATTACTATTGCTACTACCACTACTACCGCAACTACTTTTGGTAATACTACTATAACTACTACTGCTGCGACAACTGCTGTTGCTACTGCTGCTACTCCTACTACTACTTCTACTACGACTATTATTATGCTACCCCTACTCCTGCTATAGTTACTACTTCTGCTACAACTAGTATTGCTACAATAACTAAAACTACAGCTACTAATACAACTTTTCCTACCATAATCACAACTATTACAACTACAACTACTTATACTGTCACTACTGCAACTACTGCTACGACGACTACTACTGCTACTACAGCAACTACTACTACTATTGGTACTACTACTACTACTACTTCGCCTACTACTATTGCTACTGCTACTACTAGTACTATTACTACTATGACAACTAGTACTAGTACCATTACTTCTACAACTGCTGCTATTGCCACTAATACTACTTCTACTATTACTGCTTCTACTGGTACTACTGCTACTACAACTACTACAATAACAACAACAATAACTACTACTACAACAACAATTACTACTACTACTACAACTACTATTATTACTACCACTTCTATCACTGCTACTACCACTACTGCTACTACTACTAATACTACTACTGTTCTTGTTGCTGCTTGCACCGCCATATTACTAATACCATTCTGCTACTATGACTATAGCTACTGCTACTACTCTATTTCTCCTACTACTACTACTGCTATTATTACGTCTACTACTACTTCCACTACAGATACAACTGCTGTAACTACTACTACTTCTACTACTACGGTACTTCTGATACTACTACTATAACCATAGCTACTACGAATAAAACTAATACTACTACTACTCTTACTACTACAGCTATTGCTACTATTGCTACTCCTGCTACCACTGCGTCTACTATGATTACAACCACTACTACTACTACTGCTGTAGTTGCTGCTATAGCTACTACTACTGCTACTACTACTTTTACTGCTATTGCTATGACTTCTACTATTGATACTACTAACTCAATTATTACAACAATGAATACTACCTCTACTACTGCTACTGTACTACTACCTACTACTACTCGACTACTATAAACTACGACTACACTTACGCACAACTACAACAACTACACAAATTTCTATTATGCAACCACACACAACAACAACTACAACTTCTACTAGTACTATTACTACTACTACTACTCATTGTACTACTACTAATCCTACTACTGCTACTACAACTACTATAGCTACTGCTACTGCTACTACTAGATCTCCTACTACTACTACTACAACTGCTCCTACTGTGACTAACACTACTACTACTACTACTCAACTGCTACTAGTACTACTTTTGCTACTACTACAACTACTACTGCTTCTACTGCTACTCTAATGTTACTACTATTACAACAACAACAACTACTACTACTATAACTACTACTACGACTACAACTACTACTAGCACTACTATTACAACAACAACAAGTACTACTACCATACATACAACTATCGCTACTTCTACTGCTACTGCCACTACTGCAATTAGTACTATAGGTACACTAGTACTACTACTACAACAAGTGTGGTTAATGCTACAGCTATTACTGCCACTACTACTACTGCTACTACAGCTACACCTACAATTACTTTTGCTACTGCTATTGCTACTACTCTTAATGCTACTACTACAAGTACTACAACTACTACTATCATGACTACTACTATTGCAATAACTACTATAACTACTGCTACGATTGCTACTACAACTACCACTCTTGCAACAACGTTGACTTCTGCTACCACTACTTTGACTAATGCTACTACCACTACTGCAACTAATATTACAACAACAACACAACAACTACTACTGCCACTACTACTACTACTACTCTCACTACTACAACTTCTACAATTAATGCTACTACAGCTACTACTGCTACTGCCACTACAACAACAACAACTACTACAACAATAACTACTACTGCTACTACTACTATTACTCCGGCTATTTCCACTAATACTACTAGTACTAGTATTACTTCTACTACAGTTACTACTATTGCTACAACTACAGTTGCAACTACTACTACAACTATTATTAATATTACTACTACTACTACTATTACTAGTACTGCTACAAATAGTACTGCTTCGATAACTACTTCTACTACTAATACTACCACCACTTGTACTACTACTTCTCCTAAAACTACAACTGCTACTACTACTAATGCTGTTGCTACTACTACTACTGTTGCAACGGCTGCAACAACTACTTCAACCACTACTATTACTACTACTACTACTACTACTACTACTACTACTACTACTACTACTATTACTACAACTACAACAACTCGACTGCTGCTACTACAACTACTACTACTACTACTACTACTACAACAACTACTACTACTACTAGTATTACTACTACTATTACTACAGCTATAACAACTCAGCTGCTGCTACTACTACTACTACTACTTTTACTACAGCTATAACAACTCGGCTGCTACTACTACTACTACTACTACTAGTAGTAGTACTACTAGCTATGTTGCTACTACTATTGTTAGTGCTATTGCTACTACTATGCCTACTACTACTTCTGTCACAACTATTATTATCGATACTACTACTGTTGCTACTACTACTACTAGTGCTGCTACTACAACTACGACTACTTGCTCTACTCCTACTACTACTAATGCTGCTACTGCTCCTACAACTACTGCTACTACTACTACGATTACTACTTCTACTGCTGCTGCTTCTACAACTACCACTACTAGTAAGACAACTACTACTTCTGTTACAACATATATTACTACTAGTAAAACTACTACTAGTACTACTGGTGCCCCAACTACCACTACTACAACTGCTACTACAGCTGCTACTACAACTACTACTATTGTCATTACTATTGCTCATACGACTACTACTACAACTACTACTTATGTTACTGCAAATACTGCTACTACTACTAATACTATTACTCCTACTACTAGTACCATTGCTACTTCTACCACTGTTGCTACATCTAGTACTACTACTTCCCATACTTCTACTACTTCTGCAACTACTACCGCTACGGCTACTATTGCTTCTGCAACAACAATTACTACTATTGCTACCACGACTACTACTACTACAACTAGTACTATTGCTTCTGCTGCTGCTACTAAGACTACAACTGTGACTACTATTGCAACTACTACAACTGCTACTTCTGTTACAACAATTATTGCTACTAATACTTCTACAACTACCACAATGGCTGCAATTGCCAACATTACTACAACAATTATCACTACATCTCATATTACCACTACTTTAGCTACTACTACCTCTACTACTACTTCTACAGCTAATATACTACTACTGCTACTGCTGCTGCTACTACTACTAGCACCACTCCTACTACTGCCGCTGCCCAAACTACTATGAGTACTTGTACTATTGCTACCACTGCTACTACTACTACTACTATTGCTACTACTCCTACTACAACTACTGTAACCGGCACTGCAACCATGACTACTACAACTACTACCATTATTACCGCTGCTACCACTACTACTGCTACTACTTCTACTACTACTCTAGCTAGTACTATTCCAGCTACTACTACTACTACTACTCCTCCTAGTCCTACTACCATTACTACCACTGCTACAATGATTACTACTACTACTATTACTACTACTCCCATGACTAATACTACAACTACTATAACTTCTACTTCTACTAGTACTACTGCTGCTGCTGTTGCTGCTGCTGTTGCTGCTGCTGCTGCTACTATTACTACCACCACAGCTCCTATTATTAGTCCTACTACTACTGCTATTACTGCTACTGTGACTACAACTATGGCTACGAGTGCTACTGTTACTTAAACTACAACTACAATAGGTTCTGCTACTACTACTACTACAACAACAACTACTACAACTAATACTAACACTACTACTACTACTACTAATACCACTACTACTGCTACAATTACTACTGCTACTTCTACTATAGCTTCTACTACGGCTACTACTACTACTACTCCTGCTGTTGCTGCTACTATTGCAAATGATACTACTATTACGACTACGACGGCTACGACTGCTACTAGTGTTACTGCTGCTATTTCTACTGCTACTACTTTCGCTACTACTACTAATGCTACTACTACTGCTACGAGTACTACTAAGACTAACTACTACTACTATTGCTTTTGAAGCTTCTACTATTAGTTCTGCTACTACTACTACTATTATTACTATTGCAGCTACTACTAACTGCTACTACTACTACTACTAACTATTACTACTACTGCTACTACTACTAGTACTACTACTGCAACTGCTATGGTTGTGACTACTGCCACTACTGCTCCTACAACTGCTGCTACTACTACTACTACTATGCTACTGCTACTACTACTAGTACTACAACTTCTACTACTACTACTGCTACTACTACTACTACTATTACTCTTACCACTACTACTACTTCTGTTATTATGCTACCACTAGAGCTACCACTACTAATATTACTAATAAAATTGCTACTATTGCTGCTTCTACTACTACTGCTACTAATATTTTGGCTACTACTACTATTACTACTACTATTACGGCTACTGCTATAACTGCGTCTACTACTTCTTCTATTACTACTCATACTACTACTCCTACTAATACTATTACTATTACTGTTGTTGCTACTACAACTACAACTAATACTACTACGACAACTACAACTACTTCTTGTGCTACTATTACCACTCCTACTATTACTATTGCTTCTACTGTTACTACTGCTTCTACTTTTGTTGCTTCTACTATAGCTACTACTTCTACTACTACTAGTGCTACTACTGCTACTACCACTACTGCAGCAACTCTGCACCTGCTACTACTGCCACTGCTACTACATCTTCCACTTCTAATACTACTACTACTGATACTAATACATTTGCTACTGCTACTACTTTAATAATTGTTACTATTGCTAGTACTACTGCTACTGCTTCTACTACTACTAGTGCTACTACTACTAATACAACCACTTCGACTAGTTCTGCTACTACTATGACTACTTCTATGACTACTACTATGACTATGACTACAACTAGTACTACTACTTCTACTATTGCAAATACTATTACTACTACAACTACAATTGCTAACACTACTACTACTACTACTACCACTTCTAGTACTACTGCAACTACTACTAATGTTGTTGCTGCTCCTACAACTACTACTACTACTATGACTGTTACTACTTCTGCTGCTGCTGCTTCTACAAATACGACTACTTGTACAACAACTACTATTTCTATTCCAATGGATGCTACTACTAGTAATACTACTACTAGTACTACTGGTACCACAACTACTGCTACTTCTACTAATATTACTACTTATACTCCTACTGCGGCTACTACTACTACTGTTACTGCAACTACTATGACTGCTTCGGCAACCAATATTGCTACTGCTCCCAGTAGTACCACTATTACTGCTGCTGCTGCTACTACTACTACTACTACTTCTGTTTCTACTAACACTACCACTCCTACAACTAGTACTACAACTAGTACTCCCACTTCCACTACGGCTATGGTTACTATTGCTTCTACAATAATAAATACCAGTACTACTACTACTACTACTACTACTACTACTACAACTACTACAATAATAAAAACAACAACAATAACAACAACAACTACTACTACTACTGCTCCAACTGCTGCTCCTACTACTACTACCATTGCTAGTACTACTCCAACTACTATTAATGTTGTTGCTCCTCCTAAAATTACTACTACTACTACCACTATTACTACTTCTGTTGCTTCTGCTTCTACAACTACCACTACTAGTATGACAACTACTACTTCAGTAACAACGAATGGTACTACTAGTAACACTACGACTAGTACTGCTAGTACCACAACTACTGCAACTGCAACAACAACAACAACAACAACAACAACTACTACTACTACTACTACTGCTACTACTACTGCAACAAGTACTACTACTACTACTACTACTACTACTACTACTACTACTACTACTACTACTACTATTATACTACAAGCACTAGTACTTGTGCTGCCCACAAAGCTACTACTACTAATATGACTACTACTACTGCTGCTACTACTACTACTACTATAACTACTACTACTACTTCTACCACAGCAACTACTACCACTTCTACTACAACAACAACTACTACTACTGCTACTGCTGTTACTACCTCTGTTGCTACTTCTTTTGCTACTACTACTACTCCTACTTCTACTTATGCTACAACTGCTACTACTGCTACTACCTCTAGTAGTACTACTACTACTGCTACTATTGCTACTACTGCCACTACTGCACCTCCAACAACTAACATTGCTACTACATCTTCCACTATTGTTGCTACTACTACTAATACTAATACATCAGCTACTACCACCACTACAATAATAGTTACTATCGACACTGCTACTGCTACTGCTACTACAACCACATGGACTAGTTCTACTACTACTATGACTACAACTACAACTACGACTACAACTAGTACTACGACTGCTGCTACTACAGATACTACTACTACTACAACTACAATTGCTACCACTATAGCTATTACTACTAACATTACTATTGCAGCTATTGCTACTAATACTACTGCTACTACTACAACTACTTATGATACTACTACCACTACTACCACTATTGCTACTACTATCGCTACTACTACTATTATAGCTACAACTACTAGAACTACTATTGCTCCGACTATTGCTACAACAACTACTGTACCACTATGACAAATAATATAGTGAATACTCCTACAACCTCTACAACAACTACTACAACTAGTACTCTTACTATTACTACTACTATTGCTACTGCTACTATTGCTATACAATAACAACTACTACTAATGCTGCTGCTACTGTTGCAACTGCAGCTACTATAGCTACTACTACTACAATTGCTACTATTACTGCTAGTACTACTGCAGCAACAACTATTACTACTACTAGTACTATTACTGCTACTATAGCTGCTTATACTACTACTATTACTAGTGGTACTACTCCTACCATTGCTACTACTACTATTACCACTACTAATACATCAACTACTACGACTTCTACTACTAATATGACTATTACTACTACTGCTACTACTGCTATGACCACTACTATTACTACTACAACTTCTACTACTACTACTATTGTTACTACTATTGATACTACTACTACTACTACTACTACTGCTACTATGACTTTTGCAACAATAGCAACTACTGCTACTTCTCTTGCTACTATTGCTTCTTCTACTACAATGACTACTACTACAGTGAATATTGCTACTACCGCTTCAACTGCTACTACAACTAGTACTCTTACTCTTACTTCTACAACTACTACCGCTATTATTGCTACTGTAACTACTACTGCTACTGTTCCTGCTACTTCAGGTACTGTCGCAACTACTACTGCTACTACTACTGCTGTTACTACTATTACTACTACTAGTACTACTACTGCTACTACAGCTACTGCTACTAATGCTATTACTATTACAACAATTGCTACTACTAATACTAATATTACTATTACTACTACAACTATTACTAATACTACTATTATAACTACTACTTCTACTACTATTACTACTATTACTACAACTGCTACTACTACTACTACTATTACTACTATAACAACTACCATTACTACTACTACTACTTCTACTGCTACTATTATTACTACTACTGCTGCTGCTGCTGCTACTACTACTACTACTACTATATCAACTTTTCCAACAATAACAACTATTGCCACTTCTACTACTACTAATGCTTCTCCGACTACTACTTCTGCTACTATTGCTACCCCTACTACTACTACAACAACTACTACTTCTATTACTACTACTACTATAACAACTACTACTGCTGCCATTGCTACCGCTACTATGATGTCTTATCATACTACTACAACTACTGCTACTATGACTGCTAATATAACTACAACAACTATCATTACGGCTATAGCTACAGCTTCTACTCCTACAAATACTACAACTACTACCTCTATTATGAATACTACTATTGTTACTACTGCTACTACTGCTATTGCTACTGCCACTATTACTACTGCTACTATGACTACTTATCATACTATTACTTCTATAACTACAGCTACTACTACTATTACTACATCAACTATTACAAGTACTACACCTACTACTACTATTGTTACTACTGCTACTATTGCTACTACTATAATTGTTATGAGTCGCACTACTACTACTACGACTACTGCTACAACTACAACTACAACAACTATTACTACTACTATAATTATGACTGCTACTAATTTGAATACTTCTGCTGCTACTAATACTACTGTTGTTGCTGCTACTACTACTTGTACTACTATTGCTACCTCTTCTGCTACTACTACTGCTACTACTACTTCTACAACTACTACCTCTGATGTGCTGCTAGTACTATTACTACTACTACTGCAACTACTGCTAGTACTTTTGCTACAACAACTACCCTAACTATTGCTAGTAGCAGTAGTAGCAGCAGAAGTGGTAACAATAGTAGTTGTAGCAATAGCTATGGTAATTATGGTAGTAGTGGAAGTAGCAACTGCAATAATAATATTGGTTGTGTAGTAGTAGTAGTAGTAGTAGTAGTAGTAGTAGTATATTAGTAAAAGCGATAGCAGTGGTAGTAGCAGTAATAGTTGCATAAGTAGTTATAGTAGTAGAAGTAGAAGTGGTGGGTGCAGCAGTAGCAGTAGTAGTAGTCATTGTTACAATAATAGTAATAGTATAAAATGTAGTTATGGTGAAAGTAGTACTAGTATTAATAGTAGTAGCAGTAGTAGTAGTGGCAGCAGTAGTAGTAGTTGTTGTTGTAATAGTAGAAGTAGAAGCAGTATTAATAATTATAGTAGTAGTAGTAGTAGTAGTAGCAGCAGTAGTAATAGTAGAAATAGTAGTAGCAAAACTAGTAGTAGCAGTAGTCTAAGAAGTCGAGTGGTAGTAGTAGCATTAGTAGTAGAAGTATTAGTAGAAGTAGTGGTAGTAATCGTAGTAGTAGTAGTTGCAGTAGTCGTAGTAGTCGAAGGAGGAGATGAAGGGCATTAGCAGTATTAGAAGTAGTAGTAGCGAAAGTAGTTGTAGTACTAGTGTTAGTTGTAGTAGTGGTAGCAGTAGTAGTAGTTATAGTACTAGTGGTAGTAGCAGCAATAGTAGTAGTAGTAGTAGTAGTAGTAGAAGTAGCAGCAGCAGCAGCAGTAGTAGTAGTAGTAATAGTAGTAATAGTAGTAGTAGTAGTAGTAGTAGGATTAGTAATAGTAGTAGTAGTAGTAGTAATAGTAATTATAGTAGCTGTAGTAGCAATTACAGCAGTAGTAGTAGTTGTTGTTGTTGCAGCAATAGTAGCAATAGTAACAATAGTAGCCATAGTAGCAATATTAGTTGTAGTAATACTTGTAGTAATAGTAGTAGTTTTAGTAGTTCTGGTAGTAGTTGTTGTTGTTATAGCAGTCATAGTAGTAGCTATAGTCACAGTGGTGGTGGTAGCAGTGGTAGTAGTTGTAGTTGTTATAGTACAAGATGTACCAGAGGCATCAGTAGTAGTTCTAGTAGTTAAAGTAGTCATAGTAATAGTAGTAGTAGTTGTTGCAGTAGTAGTAGTAGCAGTAGTTGTAGTAGTAGTAGCGGAAGTAGTAGTTGCAATAGTAGTAGTACCTGTAGCTACAACAGCAGCTGTGTTTGTTGCTTTAGTATTCATAGGAGGAGGTGTAGTAGTAGTAGCTGTAGCAATAGCAACAATTGTATTTGGTGCTGTAGTTGTAGGAGGAGCAGGAGTAGTAGTAGGAGTAGCTGTTGTTGCAATAGTAGCAGTAGTTATTGTAGTAGTCATAGTAGCAGCAGCAGTAGTAGCATTTGTAGTAGTACCAAAAGTAGTAACAGCCGCAGTATTAGAAGTAGAAGTAGTAGTAGCGACAGAAGTAGTTCTACAAGTAGTGGCAGTAGTAGCAGTGGTAGTAGTAGCAGCTATTGTAGTAGTAGTACTTGTTGTAGTTGTAGGGGTAGTGGTAGTAGTCATAGTTGTTGTAGCAGAAGTAGTAATAGTAGTAGTAATAGTAGTAGTAGTTATAGTGTTGGGAGAAGTAGTACCAGTAGTAATAGTAGTATTAGTAGTAGTAGCCACAATAGTAGTAGTACTAGTAGCAATAGTATTGGCAGAAGCAGAAGTAGTAGCAGTATTAGCAGTAATTGTTACATTACTAGTAGTAGTATTAGTGTAGTTATTATAGTAGTAGAAGTAGTAGCTGTAGTGGTAAAAGTAGTAGTTGGAGAGGTAGTAGTAGTAGGAGCAGTAGTAGTAGTGGTAGAAGCAATTATAGTTGTTGTGGTAGTAGTAGTATTAGTAGTAGTAGTGGTAGCAGTAGTAATAGCAGAAGTTATATTCGCTATAGTAGGTATCGCAGAAGTAGCAATAGTTGTTGTAGTAGTAGTAGTAGCAGCAGTAGTCATAGTAGTAGCTGTAGCAGAAGCAGTTGTCGTAGTTGTTGTAGGAGAAGTAGAAGTAATAGTAGCAAAAGTAGTAGTAGTAGCAAAAGTGCTAGAGGTAGTAGTAGTAGTAATAGTAATAGTCATGATAAGAGTCGTATCAGTAGTAGAAGTACTAATAGTACGAGCCGTGGTAGTTGTTGTAGTAGTTGTAGCAGCATAAGCTTTAGTAATAGAATTAGTAGTAGTAGTAGTAGTAGTAGTAGCTGTTGTGTTTGGAGTAGCAGCAATGGTTGCAGTAGTTGTAGAATTAGGAGTAGTAGTAACAGTAGCAAGAGCAATAGTAGTAGGTGTAGGGGAAAAGTAGTATAAGTAGTAGAAGTAGTTGTTGTTGCTGTAGTATTTGTTGTAGTTGTAGTAGCAAAAATTGCAATGGTTGTAGTGGTAGCAGTTATAGCTGTAGTAGCAGTAGCAGCAGTAGAAGTAGTAGTAGTCGTAGCTATAGTAGTAGTTGTAGTAGGAAACGTTGTAGCAGTAGGAAACGTAGTAGTAGTAGCAAAAATAGCAGTAGTACTTGTAGTAGTAGTCGTCGTGGTAGTGTTAGTAATAGTAGTAGCCGCAGTACTTGTAGTAGTAGTCGTAGTGATAGCAGCATTAGTAGTAATACAAGCAATAGTAGAAGCCGTAGGAGCGATTGGAGCACTTGAGTAGTATGTGCTGTAGTAGAAAAGAGTAGTAATAGTAGGAGCAGTAATAATTGTAGTTGCAGTAGTTGTAGGAGTATTAGTAGTAGCAGTGGTGGTTGTAGCACTAGTTGTAGTAGGAGTTGTAGTAGTAGTAGCAAGAGTAGCTGCAATAGTAGTGGTAGTAGTGGGAATAGGAGTAGTAGTTGCAGTAGTAGTAGTAGTTGGAGTAGTATTAGTAGCAGCGGTAGTAGTAGCAATCTTAGTAGTAACAGTAGCAATGCAGTAGTTGTAGGGGAAGTTGTAGTAGAAGTAGGAGCAATAGCATTAGTAGTAGGTGTAGCAATCAGAGTTGTAGTAGTAGAAGTAGTAGTAGCTATAGTAGTAGGAGTATTATTTCTAAAATTAGTAGCAATAGTAGTAGTAGTTGAAGCGGGAGTAGTTCTAGTAATTGTAGTAGTAGGTGTAGAAGATATAGTAGCTGTTGTAACAGTAGTCAGAGCAGTGTGGTAGTAGTAGTTGCAGTAGCAGAAGAAGCAGCAATATTAGTAGCAGTAGTAGCAATTGGAGTAGTGGTAGTAGCAGTAGCAGTAGTAGTAGTTGTTGTTGTAGTAGTTATAGTCGTAATAGAAGGAGAAATGCCAGTAATAGTAGCGGCAGCAAGAGTAGTACCAGTAGCTGTAGTAGTCGTAGTTGTAGTAGTAGAAGTAACAGTAGCTGAAATGATAGTAGTTGTAGTGGTAGCAGTAGAAGCAAGTGCAATAGTAGTAGTTGTAATTTTAGCAGTAGTAGTAGTATCCATTGTAGCTGTTGTTGCAATAATAGCAGCAACAACAGTAGTCCTAGTAGTATTTTTAGTAGTTGTGGTAGTTGCAGTAGCTGTTGTAGCAATAGTAATAGTAGTAGTAGCTATCGTAGTAGTAGTAGGAGGTGGAGGAGGAGGAGGAGAATTAGTAGTAGTCATAGTAGTAGTAATAGTAGCGATAGTAGTAGTATAAGTGGAAGTAGGTATAGTAGTAGCATTATTAGTAGTAGCAATAGTAGTGGCAGCAGTAGTAATAGTAGGAGAAGTAGTAGTACTCGCAATAGCGGTAGTAGCATTATAGCCACAATAATAGTAGTAGTAGTAGTAGTTGGAATAGGAGGAGCAGTAGCAGTAACAGCAACCGTAGTAGTCGTAGTACTAGTAGTAATTGGAGCGGTAATAGTAGTAGTAATAGTCGGAGCTATAGTAGTTGTAGTAGGAGTGGAAGTAGTAGCAATAGTAGTAGGAGTATCAGTAGTAGCAATAGTGTTGGGAGTATCCATAATAATAGAAGCAATTGGACTAGTAGTAGTTATAGTAGTAGTGGTAGTCGTAGCAACAGCCGTAGTAGTAGAGTTAGTAGTAGCTGTAGGAGTAGGAGCAGTAGTTGCAGTAGTAGCAGTAGTTGGAGCAGTATTAGTAGTAGTAGTAGTACAAGTGGTAGTACTAGCAGGATCAGTAGCAGTAGTAGTTGAAGCAGCAGTTGATGTTGCAGCAATAGAAGTAGTAGTAGTAGTAGTAGTATGAGTATTATTGAGAAAAATAATAGCAGTAGTAGTAGTGAAGGAGGAGTAGTAGTCATATTAGTAGTAGAAGCTACAGTAGTAGTAGTAATACGAGCAACAGTAGTAGTATTAGTAGTAGTAGCAGCCGTAGTAGTTGCAGTAGCCAAAGTAGCTGTTGGAGTAGTAGTAGTAGTAGTAGTTGTTGTTGTTGTTGTAATAGTAGTAGTTGCAGTTGTAGTAGTAGCGAAAGTCGTAGTAGTACGAGAAGTATCAGTAATAGTAGCAGTAGAAGTAGTAGCAGTAGTAGTGGAAGTAGTAGTAGTAGTACCAGTAGTAGAAGTTGTAGCAGCAGCAGTAGTAGTTGGGATCATAGTTGTTGTAGTAGTAGTAGTCATTTTGCTAGTTGTTGTAGTTGTAGTTATTGTTGTAGCAGAAGTAGTAGTAGTCGTAGCTATCGTAGTAGCAATAGTAGTAGTAGTAAGAGTAGTAGTAGTCGCAGCAGCAGTACTAGTAGCAGTAGTAATAGTAGGTGTAATAGCAGTAGCAATAGTAGTAGCAGCAGTAATAGTAGGTGTAATAGCAATAGCAGTAGTAGTAGTGCTAAGAGAAGTAGTAGTACTAGCAAAAGCAGAAGTGGCATTAGTGGGAGTAGCAGTAGTAGTAGCAGTAGTTGTAGTAGTAGTGGAAGTAGTATTCACAGTAGTAGCTGCAGCAATTGGAGTAGTACCAGTAGTAGCAGTAGTAGCATCAGTAGAAGCAGTAGGAGCAGTAGGAGCCATAGAAGTAGTTGTAGTAGTAGTAGTAGTCATAGTAGCAAAAGTAGCTGTAGTAGTAGTGGTACTAGCAGTAGTTGTAGTAAGTGTAGTAGTATTAGGGGTAGTAGAGGTTGTAGTAGAACTAGTAGTAGTTGTAGTAGTAGTTCTAGTAGTAGCAGAAGTAGTAGTCGGAGAAGTAGTAGAAGTTGCAATTGTAGTACTACTAGAAGCAATTAAAGTAGTAGTAGCAGTAGAAGGTGTACTAGGAGGAGTAGTAGTAGTAGTAGCAGAAGCGACAGTAGTAGCAGTAATAGGAGTAGCAACAGTAGTAGCGGTTGTAGTCGGGGTAGCAGTAGTAGCGGTAGCAGTAGTAGTAGTAGCAGTAGCCGAAATAGTAGTAGTAGTTGTCATAGTAGTAGTGGCAATAGTAGTCATAGTAGTAGTACTAGTAGTAAAAGTAGTAGCAAAAGAAGTAGTAGTGGTATTAGTAGTAGTAGTAGCGGAAGTAGTAGATGCATTAGTGGCAGTAGTATTAGTAATAGTAGTGGTAATAGAAGCAATAGTAGGAATAGTTGCAATAGTAGCAGTACCAATCGTAGTACTAGTAATAGCGGAAGTAGTTGTAGTGGTAGGAGATGTTGTAGTAGTAGTAACAAACCTAGTAGCTGTAGCAATAGTAGCAGTTGCAGGACTAGTAGTAGCAGTAGTAGTTGTTGTATTAGTTGTAGTAGTAGCATTGGTAGTAGTAGTAGTTGCAGTAGTAGTAGTAGCTATAGAAGTAGTTGAAGCAGTAGCAATAGTAGTAGTAGTCTTAGTAGCAATAGTAGTAGCAACAGTAGTAGTAGTAGTAGTAGTTGTTGTTATTGTAGTAGTAATAATAGGAGTTATTTTAGGTGTAGGAGTTGCAGTAGGAGTAGTCGTAGTTGTTGTTATTGTAATAGTAGTAATAGTAGCAGCATTAGTAGTTGTTGTAGTAATAGGAGTAGGTGTTGGAGTAGGAGTAGCAGTACGAGTAGTAGTAATAGTAGTAGTAGTAGTAGTAGTAGTAGTAGTAGTAGTAGTAGTAGTAGTAGTAGTAGTAGTAGTAGTAGTAGTAGTAGTACTATGAGTAATTATCGAAGTAGGAGTAGCAGTGGGAGTACATGTAGTAGTAATAGTAGTAGTAGTAGTAGTAGTAGGAGTAGTAATAGGAGGAGGTGGAAGAGGAGGAGCAATAGCGGCAACAAGAGGAGTACTAGTAGTAGTAGCAGTTGTTGTAGCTGTAGTAGCAGTAATAGTTGTAGTGGTAATAGTAGAGGTAGTGGTTGTAGCAGTAGTAGAAGTAGCAGCAATAGTACAAGTAGCAGTAGTAGTTGTAGGAGTACTAGTAGTAGTAGTAGTTGTTGTTGTTGTTGTTGTTGTAGTAGTAGTAGTAGTAGTAAGAGTAGTAGTAGGAGGAATAGTTGTAGTTGTAGTAGTAGTAGTTATTGTTGTAGTAGTAGGAGCAGCAGTACTGGTAATAGTAGTTGTTGTAATAGTACTAGTAGTAGTAGTAGATGTAGTGGTAGTAATAGGAATAGTAGTAGTATAGTAGTAGCAATAAAAGTAGTTTTAGTTGTAGATGTAATACTACAAGTAGTAATAGTAGTTGTAGTAGCAGCAGTAGTACTAGTGGTAGTAGTAAGACTGGTAGTAGGAGTTGTAGTTTTACTAGTAGCAGTAGTAGCAGTAGTAGAAGTAGTAGTACTACTAGTAGTAGTAAGAGTGGTAGTAGGAGTAGTAGTTTTACTAGTAGTAGTAGTAGTAGTAGTAGTAGTAGTAGTAGTAGTAGTAGTAGTAGTAGAACTAGTAGTAATTATAATAGTAGTAGTAACTGAAGTAGTAATAGCAGTAGTTGTAGTTGTAGTAGAAGTAGTAGTATCAGTAATACGAGTAGTACTAATAGTAGTAAAAGTAGTAGCAATAGTAGCAGCAATAGAAGTAGCAGTAGCAATTGTTGCAGTAGAAGTTGTTGTCGTAGTAGTAGTAGTAGTAGTAGTGGTTGTTATTGTTGTTATAGAAGAAGTAGTAGTCGTCGTCGTGGTAGCAGAAGGAGTAGGAGTTGGTGTAGGAGTATTAGTCGTAGTAGTAGTCATAGTAGTAGTAGTGTAGTAACAATAGAAGTAGTAGTAGTAGTAGAGGTTGCAGTAGGAGCACTACTTGCAGAAGTAGCAGCCGTAGCAGTATTGGTAATAGTAGTAGTTGTTATTGCCGCAGTAGTGGTGGTTGTAGTAGGAGTAGTAGTATTAATTGCAGAAAAAATAGTTGTAGCAATAGGAGGAGGAGTAGTTCTAGCGGTAGTAGTGGGTGTTGTAAGAACAGCAGTAGCAGTAGTCATAGTGGTCATAGTAGTAGCAGTTATTGTAGTTGTAGTAGTAGTAGAAGTAGTAGCTATAATAGTAGTATCAATAGTAGTAGTAGAAGTAGCAGTGGGAATAGTCGGAGTAGTCGTAACAGTACTAGTAGTGGAAGTAGTAGCAGGAGTAGTAGTGATAATAATCGGAGAAGTTTTAGTAGTTGTTGTAGTAGTAGTAGTAGTAGTATTTGTAGTAATAGTGGCAGTTGTAGGAGTAGTAGTGCTATTTGCAGTAGTAATGAAATAACATTAGCAATAGTGGTAGTAATAGAGGTAGTAGTAGAAGTAGTAGTTGCAAAAGTAGTAGTAGTAGTAGTAGTAGTAGTAGTAGTAGTAGTAGTAGCACTAGGAGAAGTTTTAGTCATAGTAGTAGGAACAGTTGTTGTAGTTGTGGTTGTAGAAGGAGGAGGAGGAGGAGTAGTAGTCGTTGTTGTTGTTGTAGCATAAATGGTAGAATAGTATTAGTGGGAGTAGTAATCGTAGTAATAGAAGTAGCAGCAGCAATAGGAGTAGTTGTATTTGAAGCTGTATTAGCCATTGTTTTAGTAGCAGTTGTAGTAGCAGTAGTATTTGAGATAGTAGCAGTAGTCGTCCTAGAAGCAGTAGCAGTAATAGTAGTAGTAGTATTAGTTGAAGTAGAAGTAGTAGTAGCAGGATTAACAGTAGTAGCAGTACGAGAAGATTTAGTAGTTGTAGTACTAGCAATAGTAGTGGTAGTAGTTGTTGTCGAAAGAGTAGTAGTAACACTTGTACTAGTAGTACGAGTAGTAACAGCAGTAGTAACAGAATTAGAGTAGTAGTAGTATTACTAGAATTAGCAATACTAGTAATAGTACTAGTAGTACTAGTAGTAGTAGCAGTGCAACAACATTAGTAGTAGCCGTAGCAGTAGCAGCAGTTTCGGTAGCAGAAGTTTTAGTAGTAGTAGTTGTTGTTGTTGTTGTTGTCATCGTAGTTGCAGTAGCAGTAGCTGTAGGAATAGTAGTTGTAGTTGAAGTAGTAGTAATAGTAGTAGTGGTGGTGGTGTAAGAAGCTGTTGTTGTAGCAGTAGTAGTAATCGTAGTAGTAGTAGTTGTTGTTGTTGTTGTAGCAATAATAGTTTTATTTATAGTAATTGACGTAGCTATAGTAGTAGTAGAATTAGTAGTAGTATTTATAGTAGTAGTGTAGTAACAGTAGCAGTAGTAGTAGTAGTAGTAGAGGCAGCAGTAGAGGTAGTCGTTGCGGTAGAAGCAGCAATAGTAGTAATAGGAGTAGTAGTAGTAGTAGTTGTTGTTGTTGTTGCAGTAGCAATAGTAATATTTGTGGTAGTAGTAAGAGGTGAAGTAGTTGTTGTTGTTGTTGTTGTAATTGTAGAAGCAGTCATAGCTATGGTAGTAGCAGTAGCTGCTAAAGTAGTAGGTGCAGTAGTAGTAGTAGTAGCACCAGAAGTAGTAGTAGTAGTTACAGTAGTTGTAGAAGTAGTAGTATAATAGTAGTAGTAGTAGTAGGAGAAGTTTTAGTAGTTGTACTATTAACAGTAGCAATATTATTTATGGTAATAGTAGTAGTTGTTGTAGTAGTAGTAGTAGTAGTAGTATATTAGTTGTTGTAGTAGAAGTGTAGTAACAGTAGAAGCAGTAGTTACAGTAGTCGCAGTAGCAACAACAACAGTTGCATTTGTAGTAGTAGTTGTAGTAGTAGTAGCATTAGTAGTAGTTGTGGTAGTAAGAGGTGGAGTAGTAGCGGTAGTATTAGTTGTTGTTGTAGTAGCAGCCGTAGCAGTTTTAGTAGTGGTGGTTGTGGTGGTGGTAGTAGTGGTAGAAATAGTAGCTGTAGTAGTAGTAGTAGTATTAGTTGTTGTTGTCATAGGAGCAGTAGTAGTATAAGTAGTAGTTGTAGTAGTTGTTGTATTAGTTGATGTAGTAGTAGTAGCAATACTAGTAGTAGTTGTTGTAACACGATTAGTAGTAGTAGTAGTAGGAGAAGTTTTAGTAGTTGTAGGAGTAGCAGTGATAGTAGTAGTAGTAGTAGAAGTAGTAATAGTAGTAGTAGCAGTAATAGGGGTGGTTGTAGTAGTAATAGCAGTAGATGTAGTTGTAGGTGCAGTAGTAGTAGTAGTAGTAGTAGTAGCTATAATAGTCGTTGCTATAGTAGTAGTTATAGTAGTATTAGTTTTTATAGAAGTACAAGTAGTTGTTCTTGTATTATTAGCAGCAGCAGTAGTAGTAGCGAAGAAGTAGTAGTAGTAGCAGTGATAATGGTAATAGTAGGTGGAGTAGTAGTAGTAATAGTTGTAGTAGTAGTTGTAGTAGTAGTAATTGTAGTAGTGGTCATAGTAGTAGTAGTCAAAGTAGTAGTAGTAAGTGTTATAGTAGTAGTAGCGACCGTAGCAGTAGTAGTAGCAGTGGTGGTAGAAGTAGTAGTAGAAGCAGCAGTAGTAGTAGTTGTAGTACTAGTCATTGTAGTAGTTTGAGTAGTAGTAGCAGCAGCAATAGGAGTAGTAGTAGTAGTAGAATTAGTTGCAGTAGTAGTATTATTTGTAGTAATAGTAGTAGTTGTAGGAGTAGCAGTAGTTTTAGTAGTAGTAGTTGTGGTAGTAGAGTAACATTAGATGTAGTAGTGGTATTAGAGGTAGTAGTGGAAGTAGTTGTTGAAGTAATGGGAGTAGTAGTAGAAGTTGTAGTAGTATTAGTAGTAGTAGTAGTTGAAATAGTAGTAGTAGTATTAGTAGGAGTAGTCATAGTAGTTGTAGCAATTATTGTAGTAGTAGAAGTGGTAGCAGTAGGAGCAGTAGTAGTAGCAGTCATAGTAGTTATAGTAGTGGTAGTAGCGGTAATAACAGTTGTAGTAACAGTAGTAGTCGTAGTAGTGGTAGTGGCACTCATAGCAGTAGTGGCAATAGGAGTAGTAGTTGTTGCAGTAGTATCAGTAGTAGTAGTTGTCGTAAATGTAGTAGGAGTAATAGTAGCAGAGGTAGTAGTAGTAGTACCAATAGTAGTAAAAGCAGAAGTCGCAATAGTAGTAGCAGTAGTGGTAGTAGTAGTCACAATATTAGTAGCAGTAGTAGTTATAGTAGTACTCATAGTAGGAGAAGTAGTATTAGTAGTAGTATAGTAGCAGCAGTAGCAGTAGTCACAGTTTTTAAAGCAGTTGTAACATTAGTTGTTGTTGGTGTAACAGTAGTAGTAGTAGTACTAATAGTAGCAGCAGTAGTAGTAGTAGGAGTAGGAGTAGCAGTTGTAGTAGCAGTAGTTGCAATAGTAGTAACAGTATTAGTGGCAATCGCAGTAGCAATAGCAGTAGCAGTAGAGATAATAGTAGTAGTTACTACAGTAGTAGTAGCAAGTGAAGTAATATTAATAGTAGTTGAATTTGTGGTAATAGTAGTAGCAGTAGTAGTAGTAGTTTTAGTAGTAGTAGAACATGTTGTAGTAGTAGTTGTAATTGTAGTTGGTGTAGCCATTGTAGTAGTAGTAGTACTAGTTGAAGGAGTCCCGTTAGTTGTTGTTGTAGTAGTAGTAGTAACAATACTAATAATAGCAGTAATAATACTAATAATAGTTGTTGTAGTATTAGCAAAAGAAGTAGTAGTAGTAGTAGTAGAAATAATTGTAATAGTATTAGTAATGCTAGTGGTGGTGGTGGCACCAGTAATAATAGCAGTAGTAGTTGTGGTAAAAGTAGTAGTAGTGGTGGTGGCACCAGTAATAGTAGCTGTAGTAGTAGCGGTAGCAGCAACCGCGACAGTAGTTGTTGTTATACAAGATGCAGTGGCAGGATTAGTAGTTGTTGTAGTTGTTATAATAGCAATATTATAAATTGTAGTAGTAGAAGTAGTAGTAATAGGAGCAGCGGTAGTAGCAGTAGTAACAGAAGTAGTAGTAGTAGTAGTAGTAATAGTAGTTGTAGTGGCAGTTGTAGCCGTTGAAACAGCAGTAGAGTTGTAGTAGTAGTAGCAGTAGCAATAGAAGTTATAGTAGTAGTAGCAATAGTAGCAGCAACAAGAGTAGTAGTATCAGTAGTGGTAGTAGTAGTAGTAGAAATAGGAGTAGCGAAAGTTGCAGTAGCATTCTTAGCATTAGTTCAAGTGGGAGCAGTGATGATAGTAGTAGTTGTAGTAGCAGAAGTAGCACGAGTAGCAGTTGTAGTAGTAGTAGCAGAAGTAGTAGTAGGAGGAGGAGGAGGAGGAGTAGTAGTAGTAGTAGTAGCAGTAGTACTAGTGTTAGTAGTTGTAGCAATAGTAGTTGTAAGAGGAGAAATACTAGAAGTAGCGATAGATGTTGTAATAGTAGCAGCAACAGTAGTAGTAGTAGTAGCAGCAGTTGCAGTAGTAGTAGCCACAGTGGTAGTAGTTGTTGTAGTAACAGTAGTAAAAGTAGTTGCAGTAGTAGTTGCAATAGTAGTAACATGAGAAGTTGTGGTAGTAGCAATAACAACAGTAGTTATAGTCGGAGCTGCTGGAGGGGGAGGAGCAGTAGTAGCAGTAGCAGCGGCAGCAGCAGCAGCAGCAGCAGTACAAGGAGTAGTGGTAATAGTAGTAGTATTCTTTGTTGTAACAGTAGTAGTAGTAGTAATTGAGGTAATCGTAGTGGTTGCTATAGAAATAGTTGGAGCAGTAATAACAGAAGTAGTACTAGTAGTAATAGTAGTATTAGTAGTAGTAGCCACAATAGTAGTAGTACTAGTAGCAATAGTACTGGCAGAAGCAGCAGTAGTAGCAGTAGTAGCAGTAATTATTACATTATTAGTAGTAGTATTAGTGTAGTTATTATAGTAGTAGAAGTTGTAGCTATAGTGGTAAAAGTAGTAGTTGGAGAGGTAGTAGTAGTAGGAGCAGTAGTAGTAGTGGTAGAAGCAATTGAAGTTGTCGTGGTAGTAGTAGTATTAGTAGTAGTAGTAGTGGTAGCAGTAGTAATAGGAGAAGTTATATTCGCTGTAGTAGTTATAGCAGAAGCAGCAATAGTTGTTGTAGTAGTTGTAGTAGTAGTAGCAGAAGCTGCAGTAGCAGCAGTAGTCATAGTAGTAGCTGTAGCAGTATCAGTTCTCGTAGTTGTTGTAGGAGAAGTAGAAGTAATAGTAGCAAAAGTAGTAGTAGTAGCAAAAGTGCTAGTGGAAGTACTAGTAGTAATAGTAATAGTCATGATAAGAGTCGTATTAGTAGTAGAAGTACTAATAGTACGGGCCGTGGTAGTTGTTGTAGTAGTTGTAGCAGGATAAGCTTTAGTAATAGAATTAGTAGTAGTAGTAGTAGTAGCAGTTGTGTTTGGAGTAGCAGCAATGGTTGCAGTAGTTGTAGAATTAGGAGTAGTAGTAACAGTAGCAAGAGCAATAGTAGTAGGTGTAGGGGAAAAGTAGTATAAGTAGTAGCAGTAGTTGTTGTTGCTGTAGTATTTGTTGTAGTTGTAGTAGCAGAAGTTGCAATAGTTGTAGTGGTAGTAGTTATAGCTGTAGTAGCAGTAGCAGCAGTAGAAGTAGTAGTAGTCGTAGCTGTAGTAGTAGTTGTAGTAGCAAACGTTGTAGCAGTAGGAAACGCAGTAGTAGTAGTAAAAATAGCAGTAGTACTTGTAGTAGTAGTCGTCGTAGTAGTGTTAGTAATAGTAGTAGCCGCAGTACTTGTAGTTGTAGTGGTAGTGATAGCAGCATTAGTAGTAGTACTAGCAATATTAGAAGCCGTAGGAGCGATTGGAGCACTTGAGTAGTATGTGCTATAGTAGAAAAAAGCAGTAATAGTAGGAGCAGTAATAATTGTAGTTGCAGTATTTGTAGGAGTATTATTAGTAGCAGTGGTGGTTGTAGCACTAGTTGTAGTAGGAGTTGTAGTAGCAGTAGCAAGAGTAGCAGCAATAGTAGTGGTAGTAGTGGGAATAGGAGTAGTAGTTGCAGTAGTAGTAGTAGTTGGAGTATTATTAGTAGCAGTGGTAGTAGTAGCAATCTTAGTAGTAACAGTAGCAATAGTAGCCGTAGTAGTAGGGAAAGTTGTAGTAGAAGTAGGAGCAATAGCATTAGTAGTAGGTGTAGCAATCAGAGTTGTAGTAGCTGAAGTAGTAGTAGCGGTAGTAGTAGGAGTATTATTTCTAAAATTAGTAGCAATAGTAGTAGTAGTTGAAGCGGGAGTAGTTCTAGTAATTGTAGTAGTAGGTGTAGAAGATATAGTAGCAGTTGTAATAGTTGTCAGAGCAGTGTGGTAGTAGTAGTTGCAGTAGCAGAAGAAGAAGCAATATTAGTAGCAGTAGTAGCAATTGGAGTAGTGGTAGTAGCAGTAGCAGTAGTAGTAGTTGTTGTTGTTGTAGTTATAGTCGTAATAGAAGGAGAAATGCAAGTAATAGTAGCGACAGCAAGAGTAGTACCAGTAGCTGTAGTAGTCGTAGTTGTAGTAGTAGAAGTAACAGTAGCTGAAATGATAGTAGTTGTAGTGGTAACAGAAGGAGGAGGAGGAGGAGTAGTAGTTGTAGTTGTTCTTGTTGTTGTTGTTGTAGTAGTAGCAGTAGTAATAGTAGTAGTAGAAGCAAGTGCAATAGTAGTAGTTGTAATTTTAGTAGTTGTAGTAGTATCCATTGTAGCAGTTGTAGCAATAATAGCAGCAACAACAGTAGTCCTAGTAGTATTTTTAGTAGTTGTGGTAGTTGTAGTAGCTGTTTTAGCAATAGTAGCAGTAGTAGTAGTAGCTATCGTAGTAGTAGTAGGAGGTGGAGGAGGAGGAGGAGAAGTAGTAGTAGTCATAGTAGTAGTAATAGTCGCGATAGTAGTAGTATAAGTGGAAGTAGGTGTAGTAGTAGCATTATTAGTAGTAGCAATAGTAGTGGAAACAGTAGTAATAGTAGGAGAAGTAGTAGTACTCGCAGTAGCAGTAGTAGCATTATAGCCACGACAATAGTAGTAGTAGTAGTAGTTGGAATAGGAGGAGTAGTAGCAGTAACAGCAACCGTAGTAGTCGTAGTACTAGTAGTAATTGGAGCGGTAATAGTAGTAGTAATAGTAAGAGCTATAGTAGTTGTAGTAGGAGTGGCAGTAGTAGCAATAGTAGTAGGAGTATCAGTAGTAGCAATAGTGTTGGGAGTATCCGTAGTAATAGTAGCAGTTGTACTAGTAGTAGTTATAGTAGTAGTGGTAGTCGTAGCAAGAGCCATAGTAGTAGAGGTAGTAGTAGCTGTAGGAGTTGGAGCAGTAGTTGCAGTAGTAGCAGTAGTTGGAGCAATATTAGTAGTAGTAGTAGTACAAGTGGCAGTACTAGCAGGAGCAGTAGCAGTAGTAGTTGGAGCAGCAGTTGATGTTGCAGCAATAGAAGTAGTAGTAGTAGCAGTAGTATGAGTATTATTGGGAAAAATAATAGCAGTAGTAGTAGTGAAGGAGGAGTAGTAGTCATATTAGTAGTAGAAGCTACGGTAGTAGTAGTAATACGAGCAATAGGAGTAGTATTAGCAGTAGTAGCAGCCGTAGTAGTTGCAGTAGCCATAGTAGCTATTGGAGTAGTAGTAGTAGTAGTTGTTGTTGTTGTTGTTGTAGTAGTAGTAGTAGTTGCAGTTGTAGTTGTAGCGATAGTCGTTGTAGTACAAGAAGTATCAGTAATAGTAGCAGTAGAAGTAGTAGCAGTAGTAGTGGAAGTAGTAGTAGTAGTACCAGTAGTAGAAGTTGTAGCAGCAGCAGTAGTAGTTGGGATCATAGTTGTTGTAGTAGTAGTAGTCATTTTGCTAGTTGTCGTAGTTGTAGTTATTGTTGTAGCAGAAGTAGTAGTAGTAGTAGCTATCGTAGTAGCAATAGTAGTAGTAGTAAGAGTAGTAGTAGTCGCAGCAGCAATACTAGTAGCAGTAGTAATAGTAGGTGTAATAGCAATAGCAGTAGTAGTAGTGCTAAGAGAAGTAGTAGTACTAGCAAAAGCAGAAGTGGCATTAGTGGGAGTAGCAGTAGTAGTAACAGTAGTTGTAGTAGTAGTGGAAGTAGTATTCACAGTAGTAGCTGCAGCAATTTGAGTAGTACCAGTAGTAGCAGTAGTAGCATCAGTAGGAGCAGTAGGAGCCATAGAAGTAGTTGTAGTAGTAGTAGTAGTCATCGTAGCAAAAGTAGTTGTAGTAGTAGTGGTACCTGCAGTAGTTGTAGTACGTGTAGTAGTATTAGGGGTAGTAGAGGTTGTAGTAGAACTAGTAGTAGTTGTAGTAGTAGTTCTAGTAGTAGCAGAAGTAGTAGTCGGAGAAGTAGTAGAAGTTGCAATTGTAGTACTACTAGAAGCAATTAAAGTAGTAGTAGCAGTAGAAGGTGTAGTAGGAGTAGTAGTAGTAGTAGTAGCAGAAGCGACAGTAGTAGCAGTAATAGGAGTAGCAACAGTAGTAGCGGTTGTACTCGGGCTAGCAGTAGTAGCAGTAGCAGTAGTAGTAGTAGCAGTAGCCGAAATAGTAGTAGCAGTTGTCATAGTAGTAGTGGCAATAGTAGTCATAGTAGTAGTAGTAGTAGCGGAAGTAGTAGATGCATTAGTGGCAGTAGTATTAGTAATAGTAGTAGTAATAGCAGCAATAGTAGGAATAGTTGCAATAGTAGCAGTACCAATCGTAGTACTAGTAATAGCGGAAGTAGTAGTAGTGGTAGGAGATGTTGTAGTAGTAGTAACAAACCTAGTAGCCATAGCAATCGTAGCAGTTGCAGGACTAGTAGTAGCAGTAGTAGTTGTAGTATTAGTTGTAGTAGTAGCATTGGTAGTAGTACTAGTCGCAGTAGTAGTAGTAGCTGTAGAAGTAGTGGAAGCAGTAGAAATAGTAGTAGTAGTCATAGTAGCAATAGTAGTAGCAACAGTAGTAGTAGCAGTAGTTGTTGTTGTTATTGTAGTAGTAGTAATAGGAGTTATTTTAGGTGTAGGAGTAGCAGTAGGAGTAGTCATAGTTGTTGTTATTGTAATAGTAGTAATAGTAGCAGCATTAGTAGTTGTTGTAGTAATAGGAGTAGGTGTTGGAGTAGGAGTAGCAGTACGACTAGTAGTAGTAGTAGTAGTAGTAGTAGTGGTAGTAGTAGTAGTAGTAGTAGTAGTAGTAGTAGTAGTAGGAGTAGTAGTAGATATCGATGTAGTTGTAGAAGGAGTAGGAGTAATAGTAGTAGTAGTAGTAGTAGTAGCAATATGAGTAATTGTCGAAGTAGGAGTAGCAGTGGGAGTACTTGTAGTGGTTGTAGTAGTAGTAGTAGTAGTAGTAATAGTAGTAGTAGTAGTAGTAGTAGTAGTAGTAGTAGTAGTAGTAGCTGTAGTAATAGGAGGAGGAGGAGGAGGAGGAGGAGGAGGAGGAGGAGGAGCAATAGCGGCAATAGGAGGAGTACTAGTAGTAGTAGCAGTTGTTTTTGCTGTAGTAGCTATAATAGTTGTAGTGGTAATAGTAGAGGTAGTGGTAGTAGCAGTAGTAGAAGTAGCAGCAATAGTAGAAGTAGCAGTAGTAGTTGTAGGAGTACAAGTAGTAGTAGTAGTTGTTGTGGTCGTTGTTGTTGTAGTAGTAGTACTAGTAGTAGTAAGAGTAGTAGTAGGAGGAATAGTTGTAGTTGTAGTAGTAGTAGTTATTGTTGTAGTAGTAGGAGCAACAGTACTGGTAATAGTAGTTGTAGTAATAGTACTAGTAGTAGTAGTAGATGATGTAGTACTAGTGGTAGTAATAGGAATAGTAGTAGTAGTAGTAGTAGCAATAAAAGTAGTAGTAGTTGTAGATGTAATACTACAAGTAGTAGTAGTAGTTGTAGTAGCAGCAATAGTACTAGTGGTAGTAGTAGGACTGGTAGTAGGAGTCGTAGTTTTACTTGTAGCAGTAGTAGCAGTAGTAGCAGTAGTAGTACTACTAGTAATAGTAAGAGTGGTAGCAGGAGTAGTAGTTTTACTAGTAGTAGTAGTAGTAGCGGTAGTAGTAATTATAATAGTAGTAGTAACCGAAGTAGTAATAGTTGTAGTAGTAGTTGTAGTAGAAGTAGTAGTTATAGTAATACGAGTAGTACTAGCAGTAGTAAAAGTAGTAGCAATAGTAGCAGCAATAGAAGTAGCAGTAGCAATTGTTGCAGTAGAAGTTGTTGTCGTAGTAGTAGTAGTAGTAGTGGTTGTTGTTGTTGCTATAGAAGAAGTAGTAGTCGTCGTCGTCGTAGCAGAAGGAGTAGGAGTTGGTGTAGGAGTATTAGTCGTAGTAGTAGTCATAGTAGTAGTTGTGTAGTAATAATAGTAGTAGTAGTAGTAGTAGTAGAGGTGGCAGTAGGAGCTCTACTTGTAGAAGTAGCAGCCGTAGCAGTATTGTTAATAGTAGTAGTTGTTATTGCTGTAGTAGTCGTGGTTGTAGTAGGAGTAGTAGTATTAGTTGCAGAAAAAATAGTTGTAGCAATAGGAGGAGGAGTAGTTCTAGTGGTAGTAGTTGTTGTTGTAAGAACAGCAGTAGTGGTGGTCATAGTGGTCATAGTAGTAGCAGTTATTGTAGTTGTGGTAGTAGTAGAAGTAGTAGCTGTAATAGTAGTATCAATAGTAGTAGTAGAAGTAGCAGTGGCGTAACAGTACTAGTAGTGGAAGTAGTAGCAGGAGTAGTTGTGGTAATAATCAGAGAAGTTTTAGTAGTTGTTGTAGTAGTAGTAGTAGTAGTATTTGTAGTAATAGTGGCAGTTGTAGGAGTAGTAGTGGTATTTGCAGTAGTAATGAAATAACATTAGCAATAGTGGTAGTAATAGAGGTAGTAGTAGAAGTAGTAGGTGCAAAAGTAGTAGTAGTAGTTGTAGCACTAGGAGAAGTTTTAGTCATAGTAGTAGCAACAGTTGTTGTAGTTGTGGTTGTAGGTGGAGGAGGAGTAGTAGTAGTCGTTGTTGTTGTTGTAGCATAAATGGTAGAATAGTATTAGTGGGAGTATTAATCGTAGTAATAGAAGTAGCAGCAGCAATAGGGGTAGTTGTAGTTGAAGCTGTATTAGCCGTTGTTTTAGTAATAGTTGTAGTAGCAGTAGTATTTGCGATAGTAGCAGTAGTTGTCCTAGAAGCAGTGGTAGTAATAGTAGTAGTAGTATTAGTTGAAGTAGAAGTAGTAGTAGCAGGATTAATAGTAGTAGCAGTATGAGAAGATTTAGTAGTTGTAGTACTAGCAATGGTAGTGGTAGTAGTCGTTGTCGAAAGAGTAGTAGTAACAGTTGTACTAGTAGTACCAGTAGTAACAGCAGTAGTAACAGAATTAGAGTAGCAGTAGTAGTACTAGAATTAGCAATACTAGTAATAGTACTAGTAGTACTAGTAGTACTAGCAGTGCAACAACATTAGTAATAGCCGTAGCAGTAGCAGCAGTTTCGGTAGCAGTAGTTTTAGTAGTAGTAGTAGTTGTTGTTGTTGTTATCATCGTAGTTGCAGTAGCAGTAGCGGTAGGAATAGTAGTTGTAGTAGAAGTCGTAGTAATAGTAGTAGTGGTGGTGGTGTAAGAAGCTGTTGTTGTAGAAGTAGTAGTAATCGTAGTAGGAGTAGTAGTAGTAGTTGTTGTTGTAGCAATAATAGTTTTATTTATAGTAATTGTCGTAGCTATAGTAGTAGTAGAATTAGTAGTAGTATTTATAATAGTAGTGTAGTAACAGTAGCTGTAGTAGTAGTAGTAGAGGTAGCAGTAGAGGTAGTAGTTGCGGTAGAAGCAACAACAGTAGTAATAGTAGTAGTAGTAGTAGTAGTTGTAGTTGTTGTTGTTGTTGTAGTAGCAATAGTAATATTTGTGGTAGCAGTCAGAGGTGAAGTAGTAGTTGTTGTTGTTGTTGTAATTGTAGAAGCAGTAATAGTTGTGGTAGTAGCAGTAGTAGCTAAAGTAGTAGGTGCAGTAGTAGTAGTAGTAGCACCAGCAGTAGTAGTAGTAGTTACAGTAGTAATAGTAGTAGTAGTTGAAGAAGTAGTAGTATAATAGTAGTAGTAGTAGTAGGAGAAGTTTTAGTAGTTGTACTATTAACAGTAGCAATATTATTTATGGTAATAGTAGTAGTTGTTGTTTTAGTAGTAGTAGTAGTATATTAGTTGTTGTAGTAGTAGTGTAGTAACAGTAGTAGCAGTAGTGGGGGTAGAGGTAGTAGTAGTAGTGTAGTAACAGTAATAGCAGTAGTGGTGGTAGAGGTAGTAGTAGAAGAAGTAGTTACAGTAGTCGCAGTAGCAACAACAATAGTTGCAGTTGTAGTAGTAGTTGTAGTAGTAGTAGCATTAGTAGTAGTTGTGGTAGTAAGACGTGGTGTAGTAGCAGTAGTATTAGTTGTTGGAGTAGTAGCAGCCGTAGCAGTTTTAGTATTGGTGGTGGTGGAGGCAGTAGTAGTTGTTGTAGTAATAGTAGAAATAGTAGCTGTAGTAGTAGTAGTAGTAGTAGTTATTGTTGTTGTAGCAGCAGTAGTAGTAGAAGTTGTAGTTGTAGTAGTAGTTGTATTAGTTGATGTAGTAGTAGTAGCAATACTAGTAGTAGTTGTTGTAACACGATTAGTAGTAGTGGTAGTAGGAGAAGTTTTAGTATTTGTAGGAGTAGCGGTAATAGTAGTAGTAGTAGTAGAAGTAGTAATAGTAGTAGTAGCAGTAATAGGGGTGGTTGTAGTAGTAGTAGCAGTAGTTGTAGTAGTAGGTGCAGTAGTAGTAGTGGTAGTAGTAGCAGCTATAATAGTCGTTGCTATAGTAGTAGTTATAGTAGTATTAGTATTTGTAGAAGTACAAGTAGTTGTTCTTGTATTATTAGCAGTAGTAGTAATAGTAGTGAATAAGTAGTAGTAGTAGCAGTGATAATGGTAATAGTAGGTGGAGTAGTAGCAGTAATAGTTGTAGTAGTAGTTGTAGTAGTAGTAATTGTAGTAGTAGTCATAGTAGTAGTAGTCACAGTAGTAGTAGCAAGTGTTATAGTAGTAGTAGCGATCGTAGCAGCAGTAGTAGCAGTGGTGGTAGAAGTAGTAGTAGAAGCAGTAGTAGTAGTAGCTGTAATATTAGTCATTGTAGTAGTATTAGTAGTAGCAGCAGCAGCAATTGGAGTAGTAGTAGTAGTAGCATTAGTTGCAGTAGTAGTATTATTTGTAGTAATAGTAGTAGTTGTAGGAGTAGCTGTAGTTTTAGTAGTAGTAGTTGTGGTAGTATAGTAACAGTAGATGTAGTAGTGGTATTAGAGGTAGTAGTGGAAGTAGTAGTTGAAGTAATGGGAGTAGTAGTAGAAGTTGTAGTAGTATTAGTAGTAGTAGTAGTTGAAATAGTAGTAGTAGTATTGGTTGGAGTAGTCATAGTAGTTGTAGCAATTATTGTAGTAGTAGAAGTGGTAGCAGTAGGAGTAGTAGTAGTAGCAGTCATAGTAGTTATAGTAGTGGTAGTAGCGGTAATAACAGTTGTAGTAATAGTAGTAGTCGTAGTAGGGGTAGTGGCACTCATAGCAGTAGTGGCAATAGGAGTAGTATCAATAGTAGTAGTTATCTTAAATGTAGTAGGAGTAATAGTAGCAGAGGTAGTAGTAGTAGTACCAATAGTAGTAAAAGCAGAAATCGCAATAGTAGTAGCAGTAGTGGTAGTAGTAGTCACAATATTAGTAGCAGTAGTAGTTACAGTAGTACTCATAGTAGGAGAAGTAGTATTAGTAGTAGTATAGTAGCAGCAGTAGCAGTAGTCACTATTTTTAAAGTAGTTGTAATATTAGTTGTTGTTGGTGTAACAGTAGTAGTAGTAGTACTAATATAGCAGCAGCAGTAGTAGTAGGAGTAGGAGTAGAAGTTGTAGTAGCAGTAGTTGCAATAGTAGTAACAGTATTAGTGGCAATCGCAGTAGCAATAACAGTAGCAGTAGAGATAATAGTAGTAGTTACTATAGTAGTAGTAGCAAGTGAAGTAATATGAATAGTAGTTGAATTTGTGGTAATAGTAGCAGCAGCAGTAGTAGTAGTTTTAGTAGTAGTAGAACATGTTGTTGTTGTAGTAGTAATTGTAGTTGGTGTAGCCATTGTAGTAGTAGTAGTACTAGTTGAAGGGGTCCCATTAGTTGTTGTAGTAGTAGTAGTGGTAACAATACTAATAATAGCAGCAGAAGTTGGCGCAACAGTAGTTGTAGTAGTATTAGCAAAAGTAGTAGTAGTAGTAGTAGTAGAAATAGTTGTAATAGTATTAGTAATACTAGTGGTGGTACCATTAATAATAGCAGTAGTAGTTATGGTAAAAGTAGTAGTAGTGGTGGTGGCACCAGTAATAGTAGCTGTTGTAGTAGCGGTAGCAGCAGCCGCAACAGTAGTTGTTGTTATACAAGATGCAGTGGCAGGATTAGTAGTTGTTGTAGTTGTTATAGTAGCAATATTATAAATTGTAGTAGTAGAAGTAGTAGTAATAGGAGCAGCGGTAGTAGCAGTAGTAACAGAAGTAGTAGTAGTAGTAGTAATAGTAGTTGTAGTAGCAGTTGTAGCCGTTGAAACAGCAGTAGAGTTGTAGTAGTAGTAGCAGTAGCAATAGAAGTTATAGTAGTAGTAGCAATAGTAGCAGCAACAAGAGTAGTAGTATCAGTAGTGGTAGTAGTAGTAGTAGAAATAGGAGTAGGGAAAGTTGCAGCAGCATTCTTAGCATTAGTTCAAGTGGGAGCAGTGATAGTAGTAGTTGTTGTAATAGCAGAAGTAGCACGAGTAGCAGTTGTAGTAGTAGTAGCAGAAGTAGTAGGAGGAGGAGGAGGAGGAGGAGGAGTAGTAGTAGTAGTAGCAGTAGTACTAGTGGTAGTAGTAGTAGCAATAGTAGTTGTAAGAGGAGAAATACTAGAAGTAACGATAGATGTTGTAATAGTAGCAGCAACAGTAGTAGTAGTAGTAGCAGCAGTTGCAGTGGTAGTAGCCGCAGTGGTAGTAGTTGTTGTAGTAACAGTAGTAAAAGTAGTTGCAGTAGTAGTTGCAATAGTAGTAATATGAGAAGTTGTGGTAGTAGTAGTAACAATAGTAGTTATAGTCGGAGCTGCTGGAGGGGGAGGAACAGTAGTAGCAGTAGCAGCGGTAGCAGCAGCAGCAGCAGCAGTACAAGGAGTAGTGGTAATAGTAGTAGTATTCTTTGTTGTAATAGTAGTAGTAGTAGTAATGCAGGTAATCATAGTTGTTGCTATAGAAATAGTTGGAGCAGTAATAACAGAAGCTATAGTGGTGGTAGTAGTAGTTGTAGTTATAGCAGTTGCAGGAGTAGTAGAAGTACCCGTAGTGGTAGTAGTAGTTGTAGCAATAGTTATAGTAGCAGTAGTTATACTAGTAGTAGCGGCAGGAGTAGTGGTAGCAGAACTTGTTGCAGTAGCAATATTAGAAATAGTAGTAGCAGTAGTAATAGCATTAGTAGTAGTAGCACTAGTAGCAGTTCCAGTAGCAGTAGTAGTAGTAGTTGTACTAGTAGTTATTATTGTTGTAGCAATTGTAGCATTAGTTGCAATACTAGTGGAAGTAGTAGTAGTAGCAGTAATAATTTTAGTGGCAGTCAAATTAGCAGTAGCAGTAGTGGCAGTCATAGTAGTAGTACTATTAGTAGTAGTAGTAATTATTGTTGTAATAACAGTAGCAGTAGCAGCAGTAGTAGTAGAAGTAATAGTAGTTGTTATAGCAGTAGTAGTTGTAGTGGCAGTCGAAGAAGTGGTAGCAGTAGTAGCAGAAGTTGTAGTAAAAGAAGTAGTAATAGAACTAGTAGTTGTAGTAGTAGTAGTAGTAGTAGTAATATTAATAGTACTAGTAGTAGTAATACTAGTAGCAGCAGTAGTAGTAGTGCAGGAAGTAGTATTAGTTGGAGTAGCAGTAGTAGTAGCAGCTTTAGTAGTAGCAGTGGCAAATTGTATTAGGAGAAGTAGTAGCGGCAGAAGTAGTGGCAGTAGTATGAGTAGTTGCTATAGTAGTCGTAGTAGCAACTATAGTAGTAGTAGCAGTTGTAGCAGCAACTGTAGTAGTTGTAGTGGTAGTAGTAGTAGCAGTAGCAGTTGTTTCAGAAAAGTAGTAGTAGCAGTAGTAGTAATAGTAATAGTAGCAGCAGTTGTTGCAGCAGTAGCAATAGTAGTAGTAGTTGCCGTAGTAGTAGTAGAAGTCGTAGCAGAAGTAGTAGTAATAGTAGTAGGAGTAGCAATAACAACAGCACCAATAGTAGCGGTAGTAGTATTAGTAGTAGTTGCAGTAGTACAAGTGGCTATACTAGCAGTGTCAATAGCAGTAGAAGTAGTAGTAGTAGTGGCAGTAGCTGTAGCAGTAGTAAGTGTAGTAGTAGCGGTTGTTGTAGCTGTGGTAGTAATAGTAGTAGTAGTAGTGGTAGTTGCAGCATTAGTAGTAATAGTAGTAGTCATTGTAGTAGCACTAGCGGTAGTAATAGCGGTACTTATAGTGGTAGTGCTAGTAGTGGAAGTAGTAGAAGAAGTAGTTGTAGTTGTAGCCGTAGTACCAGTAGCCATAGTTGTTGTAGTTGTGGTAGTAGTATTAGTAGTTGTTGCAGTAGCAGCAGTAGTAGTAGTATTAGTAGTAGTAGCAGCATTAGTATTAGGAGTTGGAGAAGTTGTTGTAGTAGTGTAGTCGTAACAGTAGTAATAGTAGTAATAGTATTAGTAATTGTTGAAGTAGTCATAGTAATAGTAGTAGCAGTAGCAGTTGAAGTAGAAGTAGTAGCAGAAGTTGAAGTAGAAGTGGCAGTAGAAGCACTAGTAGTTGGAGTAGTAGTAGTTGAAGCAATAGCAATAGTTGAAGTAGAAGCAGTAGTAGTTGTAGTTGTAGTAGAAGTGTCAGAAGTAGCTGAAGTAGCTGTAGTTGTAGTAGTCGCAGTAGTTGCAGCAGTAGTAGTAGAATTTATTGCAGAAGTGGTTGTAGTAGTAGCAGTAGCTGTCATGCCATCCATAGTAGTAGTAGAAGTAGTACCATAAGTCATAGTAGTAGTAGTATCAGTAATGGCATCCATAGTCGCCGCAAAAGTAGTACTAGTTGTAGTAGTAATTCTGAGAGGAGTAGTAGTAGTAGAAGAGTAACAGTGGTTGTAGTACCAGCACTAGTAGTAGTTGTAGTAGTAGTGGTAGTACTATCAGTAGCAGTAGAAGTACTAATAGCAGTAGTTGTAGTTGAAATAGTAGTAATAGTATTAGTAATAGTAGCAGTAGTAGCAGTAGTACTAGCAGGAGAAATAGCAGTAGCTGCAGGAATTGTAGCAGTAGTAGTACTAGTAGGAGGAGTGTCATAGCTGCAACAGCAGTAGTAGTAGTTACAATAGTTATAACAATTGTAGCAGCAGTAGTAGCGACAGCATCTGTCATTGTAGCAGTAATAGTCATAGCAGGAGAAGTAGTAGCAGTAGTAACAGTAGTAGTAAGAGTAGTAGTTGTTGTAGTAGTACCTAGATTTTCACAATGGGAAATAGTAGTAGCATTAGCGGTAGTAGTAGTCGTAGTACTAGGAATAGTAGTACCGATAGTTACAGTACCATAAGTAGTAGTATCAGTAGGATTTTAGCAGTAGCAGTTGTAGTAGTGGTAGTAGAATTATTATTATTAATAGTAGTTGTATTAGTTGAAGTAATACTATTAGTAGCAGAAGTAGGAGTAGTAGCTGTATTAGTAGTAGTAGTAGGAGTAGTAGTACAAGTAGCAGTAGTAGAAGAAGTAGTAGCAGTAATTGTAGTAGTATTAGCAGTAGGAGGAGGAGTAGTTATTGTAGTAGTTGTAGTATTAGTAGTTGTAGCAGCAGCAACAGCAGCAGCAGCAGCAGTAGTAGTAGTAGTAGTCGTATTAGTAGCAACAATAGTAGTAGTAGTAGCTACAGTAGTGGTGGTAGTAGTGGTAGTAGTGGTAGCATAGTCGCAGTAGTAGTTGTAGTAGTACTAGTTGTATTAACAATAGTAGTAGTAGTAGTAACAGTAGTATTAGTAGTAGTAGTAGTAGTAGTAGCAATAGTAACAGTAGTATTCGTAGCAGTTGTAGATGTTGTAGTGTAGTAGTAATAGTGGAAGTTGTAGTCGCAGCAGTAGTTGTAGCAGTAGTAGTACTAGTAGCATTAGTGGCAGACGTACCAGTAGTTATTGCACTAGTAGAAGTAGTAGCAATAGTTATAGCTTTAGTTGCAGCTATAGTAGCATTATTAGCAAAAGTAGCAATTGTAGTAATGGTAAACGTAGTCGCAGTAGTAGCCGTAGTAGCTGAAGTAGCAATGGTGAAAGTTGAAGCAGCAGCAGCAGTAGTAGTAATAGTTGTTGTTGTTGTTGTAATAGTAGTAGTAATAGTTGTAGCAGAAGAAGTAGTAAGAGCTGTAGTTTTAGCAGCAGTATTAATTGTCATAGTTGCGATACTAGTAGTTGCAGTGGTAGTAGGAGCAACAGTAGCATTAGTGGGAGTAACAGTTGTAGTTGCTGGAGAGTTGGCAGCCATAGCAACTGTAATAGCAGAAGCAGTAGTAGTAGTAGAAGCATTAGACGTTCTAGTAGTAAAATTCGTAGTAGCCGTGGTAGTAGCAGTAGTAGTATTACCAGTAGTAGTTGCAGTAGCAGTAGCTGTAGCAGTAGTAGTAGCCATAGGAGTTGGGGTAGTGGTGGTTGTACTAGGAGTTGTTGTTGGTGTCGCAATTCTAGAATTAGTTGCAATTGTAGTAGATGAAGTAGTAGTAGCAGTAGTAATTTTTGTGGCAATCAAATTAGTGTTAGCAGCAGTGGCAGTAGTATGAGTAGAAGTAGTAGTAGTAGTTGTTGTTGTTGTTGTTGTAACAACAATAGCAATAGTAACAGTAGTAGTACAAGTAATAATTATTGTTGTGGCAGTCAAAGAAGTGGTAGCAGTAGTAGTAGTAACAGTAGTAGCAATAGTGGTAGCAGTAGCAGTCATAGAAGAAGTAGCAGCAGAAGTGGTCATAGAAGAATTAGTAATAAAACTACTACTACTAGTAGTAGTAGTAGTAGTAGTAGTAGTAGTTGTTGTTGTTGTTGTTGTAGTAGTAGTAGTAGTAGTAGTTGGATTAATAGCAGTAGCAGCGGGAGTAGTATTAATTGGAGTAGCAACAGTAGTAGTAGCAATAGTAATAGCTATGGTAATTGTAGCAGAAGTAGTATTAGTAGCAATAGCATTGTGAGTAGTTGTTGTAGTAGTCATAGTGGTAGTAGCAGTAGAAGCAGCAGTAGTAGTAGTCATAGCAGCAACTATAGCAGCAGTAGTTGTTGTAGTAGTAGCTGTAGTAGTAGTCGTGGCGGTAGTAGTAGCAGTAGTAATAGCAGTTGTAGTAATAGTAGTAGTAGTAGTAGCAGTTGTAGTAGCTGTAGCAATAGTAGTAGTAGTAGCAACAGCAGTAGCAGCCGCATCAAAAGTAATAGTAATGGCAGTAGTAGTAGAAATAAAAGCTATAGCAATAGTAGAGGTAGTAGTATTAGTAATAGTTGCAGTAGTACTAGTGGCTGTAGTAGTAGTGATAGCAATAGTAGAAGTAGTAGTAGTAGTGGCAGTAGTAGTTGTAGTAGTTAGTGTAGTAGATATAGTTGAAGTTGTTGTAGTAGCAATAGTAGCAGTAGTAGAGATAGTCGCAACATTAGTAGTGATAGTAGTAGTCATCATAGAAGCACTAGTAGTAGTAATAGTAGCAGTTATAGTGGTAGTGCTAGTGGTGGTAATAGTAGAAGAAGTAGTTGTAGTTGTAGCCGTAGTACTAGTAGAAGAAGTTGTTGTAGTAGTGGTAGTAGTATTACCAGTCGTTGTAGCAGCAGTAGCAGTATTAGTATTAGTACTAGCAGTAGCATTAGGAGTTGGAGAAGTAATAGTAGTAGTAGTAGTAGCAGTAGCAGTAATAGTAGTAGTGGTATTAGTAATAGTTGAAGTAGTCATAGTAGTAGTAGTAATAGTAGTAGTAGTAGTAGTAATAATAGAAGTAGAAGTAGTAGCACAAGTTGAAGTAGAAGTGGCAGTAGCAGCAAAAGTAGTTGGAGTAGTAGTAGTAGAAGCTGTAGCAATAGTTGAAGTAGTAGTAGTTGTAGTTGTAGTAATAGTAGCAAAAGTAGCAGAAGTAGCAGTATTTGTAGTAGTCATGCCATCCAAAGTAGTAGTAGTAGTAGTAGTAGCAGAAGTAGTAGTAGAACTAGTAGCAGAAGCAGTAATAGCATCCCTAGTTGCCGCAAAAGTAGTACTAGTAGTAGTAGTAGTAAGATTAGTAGTAGTAGAAGCAATACTAGTAGTAGTGGTAGAAGTAGTAGTAGTAGTTGTAGTAGTTGTAGTAGTAGTACTAGCAGTAGAACTTGCAGTAGCAGCAGTTGTTGTTGTAGTAGTAGTAGCAGCAGTGGTAGTAGGAGAAGTAGTAGTAGTAGTTATAGTAGCAGTAATAGTAGGAGAAAAAGTCATAGTAGTAGCAGTAGAAGTAGCAGTATTAGATTTGATAGTAGTAGTAGTTGTCATTGTAGTGCAAGTAGCAATAGTTGTTATAGTAGTTGTAGAAGGAGCAGTAGTAGTAGTAGTTGTTGTAGTGGTCGTAGTACTAGTGGCATTAGTAGCAGTAGTACCAGTAGTAGTACGAGTAGTAGTCACAATAGTTGTAGTAGCATTACCAGTAGTAAGTACTAGTAGAAGTATGAGAAGCAGTTGTGGTAGTAGCAGTAGCGGTAGTAGCAGCTGTAGTAGTAGTCGCACTAGTAACATTAGTAGTAGGAGTAGCAATAGGAGTAGTAGCAGTAGTAGTACTACTACTACCAGCAGTTGGACTACTTGTAGTAGCAGTAGTAGTACTACTAATAGTACAAAAATTAGCAGTAGGAGTAGTTGTAGAAGTAGTTGTAGTAGTAGCAGCAGTTGGACAAGTTGAAGTAGTAGTAATAGTAGGATAAGATGTCATAGCAGTAGCAAAAGCAGTAGCAGTATTAGTTTTGATAGTAGTAGGACTTGTAGTTGTAGTTGAAGTAGCAATAGTTGTCATAGTAGTTGTAGAAGTAGCAATAGTAGTAGTTGTTTGTATGGTAATCATAGTGATCATATTAGTAGTGGCATTTAGTAGTAGTACCAGAAGTAGTAGTTGAAGTAGGCATAGTAGAAGTAGTAGCGGAAGCAGCAGCAGCAGTAGTAGTAGTAGTAGCTGTAGTGGTGCTAGTAGTAGCGGTTGTAGCAGCAGTAGTAGTAGTAGAAGCAATAAAAGTAGAAGCAGTAGTAATAGTAGGAGCAGTATTAGGAGTAGCAGTAGTAGTAGTGTCATTAGTGAAAGTAAAAGTAGCGGTAGTAGCAGTAGTAGTGGCAATTGCATCTGAAATAGTAGGAGTAAGAGTAGTAGTTATAGTGGTAGAAGTAGTAGTATTAGTAATAGTACTAGAAGTAGTTATAGCAATAGTAGTAGTAATATGAGTAATAGTAGTGGTAGTAGTAGTTGTTGTTGTGGTATCAATAGTAATAGGTGTAGTAATATGAGTAATAGTAGTAGTAGTAGTAGCAATAGTAGTAGTAGTTGCCATAGTAGTAGTAGTAGTACTAGTAGTAGCAGTAGGAATAGAAGTAGTAGTAGCAATAGTAGTAGTATTAGTAGTAGCACTAGTAGCAGTAGTATTGGCAGTTGTAGTTGTAGTAAGAGGTGGAGTCGCAGTAGTAGTAGTAGCAGTAGTTCTAGTGGAAGTAGTAGTTGTAGTTGTTGTAGTATTAGTAGTAGTAGCGGTAGCAGAAGTAGCAATAGTAGTGGCTGTAGTAGAAGTATTAGTAGGAGTAGATATAGTAGCAGAAGGAGCACTAGTTGTAGTAGCAATTGTGGTAGTTAAGTAGTAGTAGTAGTAGTAGTAGTAGTAGTAACAAAAGTTGTTGTAGTAGTAGCAGTAGTTGGAGTAAGATTAGGAGTAGTTGTAGTAGTAGTAGTAACAGTCGCAGATGTTGTAGTAGTAGTAGTTGTTGTTGTGATCGTAATAATAGTAGTAATAGTTGTAGTTGTTGAAGTAGTAACAGTGCTTGTAGTAGTAGTTGTAGTAGTAGTGCAGTAGTAGAACTTGTATTAGTAGAAATACAGGTAGTGGTAGTAGCACTAGCAGCAGCAGTAGTAGTAGTAGCAACAGTAGGAGTAGTAGTAGCCATAGTAGTTGCCTTAGCATCAGTAGTAGTAGCAGTTGTAGCAGTAGTAGCAGTTGGACCAGTAGCAGAAGTAGCAACAGTAGTAGTAGTAGTAGTTGGACCAATAGCAAAAGTAGTAGTAGTGGTGGTAGTTGTAGTAGAAGTACTAGTAGTGGTGGTAGCAGTACAAGTAATATGAGTAGTAGTAGTAGTAACAGTAGTAACCGAAGTAATTGTAGGTGTTGTTTCATGAGTAGGAGTAGAAATCGTAGCAGCAGCAGTAGTAGTAGTAGTAGTAGTAGAAGTAGTAGCAATAGTTGTTGTTGTAGTGGAAGTTGTAGTAGTTGTAGTTGTTGTTGTTGTTCTTGTTGTTGCAGTAGTCATAGCAGTAATAGTAGTAGTTGTAATAGTCGTCGTTGTAGTTGTAGTAGAAATAGTAGTAGTAATAGTAGTAGTAGTAGTAGTAGCACAGCAATAAAAAAAAAGTAATAGTATTAGGAGAGTAGTATTACATTGTATAGTTGTAGTAAGAGTAGTAGTAGTACGACGAGTAGTAGTCCATTGGAGTAGTAGCTATCAAGTGTAGTAGTGGCAGCAGGTGTAGTTGCAGTAGTAGTAGTAATTGTTGTTGTTGTAGAAGTAGAAGTAGATGTAGTAGTAGAAGTAGTAGTAGTAGTTGTTGTTGTTGTTGTAGTAGAAGTAGTAGCTATCATAGGAGTAGCATTAGGAGCAGTGATAGTAGTAGTATAAGTAGTAGTAGTAGTAGTAGTAGCAGTAGTAGTAGAAGTAGTGGTAGTAGTAGTAATAGCATTAGGAGTTGGAGAAGTTATAGTACTAGTTGTAGTAGTAGTAGCAGTAATAGTAGTAGTGGTATTAGTAATAGTTGAAGTAATCATAATAGTAGTAGTAGTAGTAGTAGTAGTAATAGTAGTAGAAGTAGAAGTAGTAGCATAAGTTGAAGTAGAAGTGGCAGTAGCAGCAATAGTAGTTGGAGTAGTAGTTGTAGAAGTTGTAGCAATAGTTGAAGTAGAAGTAGTAGTAGTTGTAGTTGTAGTAATAGTAGCTGAAGTAGCAGTATTTGTAGTAGTCATGCCATCCAAAGTAGTAGTAGTAGTAGTAGCAGAAGTAGTAGTAGAAGTAGCAACAGAAGTCGATGTAGTAGCAAAAGCAGTAATAGCATCCATAGTTGTCGCAGAAGCAGTACTAGTAGTAGTAGTAGTAAGATTAGTAGTAGTAGAAGCAATACTAGTAGTAGTGGTGGAAGTAGTAATAGTAGTTGTAGTAGTTGTAGTAGTAGAACTAGCAGTAGAAGTTGCAGCAGCAGTAGTTCTTGTTGTAGTAGTAGTAGCAGCAGTGCTAGTAGGAGAAGTAGTAGTAGTAGTTATAGTAGGTGTAATAGTAGGAGAAAAAGTCATAGTAGTAGCAGTATTAGATTTGATAGTAGTAGTAGTAGTAGTTGTAGTACAAGTTGAAATAATTGTTATAGTAGTTGTAGAAGGAGCAGTAGTATCAGGAGTAGTCGTAGTGGTTGTAGTACTAGTGGCATTGGTAGTAGTAGTACCAGTAGTAGCAGTAGTAGTAGTCACAATAGTAGTAGTAGCAGTACCGGTAGTAAGTACTAGTAGAAGTACGAGAAGCAGTCGTGGTAGTAGCAGTAGCGGTAGTAGCAGTTGTAGTAGTAGTCGCACTAGTAACATTAGTAGTAGGAGTAGCGGTAGTAGTAGTAGTAGTAGTAGTAGTTTTAGTAGTAGTAGTTCTACTACTACTACCAGCAGTTGGACTACTTGTAGTAGCAGTAGTAGTACTACTAATAGTACAAAAATTAGCAGCAGGAGTAGTTGTAGAAGTAGTTGTAGTAGTAGCAGCAGTAGGAGAATTTGAAGTAGTAGTAATAGTGGGATAAGATGTCATAGCAGTAGCAAAAGCAGTAGCAGTATTAGTTTTGATAGTAGTAGGACTTGTAGTTGTAGTTGAAGTAGCAATAGTTGTAATAGTAGTTGTAGAAGTAGCGATAGTAGTAGTTGTTTGTATAGTAGTCATAGTGGCCGTATTACTAGTGGCATTTAGTAGTAGTACTAGAAGTAGTAGTAGAAGTAGTCGTAGTAGAAGTAGTAGCTGAAGCAGCAGCAACAGCAGCAGTAGTAGTAGCTGTAGTGGTGCTAGTAGTAGCGGTTGTAGCAGCAGCAGTAGTAATAGAAGCAATAATAGTAGAAGTAGTAGTAATAGAAGGAGTAGTATTAGGAGTAGCAGTAGTAGTAGTGTCAATAGTGATAGTAAAAGTAGCGGTAGTAGCAGTAGTAGTGGCAATTGCATCTGAAATAGTAGGAGTAAGAGTAGTAGTTATAGTGGTAGAAGTAGTAGTAGCAGTAATAGTACTAGAAGTAGTTGTAGCAATAGTACTACTAATATGAGTAATAGTAGTCGTAGAGTAGTAGTTGTTGTGATATTAATAGTAATAGGTGTAGTAATATGAGTAATAGTAGTAGTAGTACTACTAGCAATAGTAGTAGTAGCAGTAGTAGTAGTAGTTGCAATAGTAGTATTAGTAGTAGTAGTAGCAGCAATAGTAATAGAAGTAGTAGTAGCAGTAGTAGTAGTATTTGTAGTAGCACTAGTAGCAGTAGTATTGGCAGTTGTAGTTGTAGTAAGAGGTGGAGTCGCAGTAGTAGTCGTAGCAGTAGTTCTAGTGGAAGTAGTAGTTGTAGTTGTTGTAGTATTAGTAGTAGCAGCAGTAGAAGAAGTAGCAATAGTAGTGGCTGTAGTAGTAGTATTAGTAGGAGTAGTTATAGTAGGAGAAGGAGCACTAGTTGTAGTAGTAATTGTCGTAGTTAAGTAGTAGTAGTAGTAGTAGTAGTAATAATAAAAGTTGTTGTAGTAGTAGCAATAGTTGGAGTAACATTAGGAGTAGTTGTAGTAGTAGTAGTAATAGTCGCAGATGTTGTAGTAATAGTAGTAGTAGTTGTGGTCGTAATAATAGTAGTAATAGTTGTAGTTGTTGAAGTAGTAACAGTGCTTGTAGTAGTAGTTGTAGTAGTAGTGCAGTAGTAGTACCTATATTAGTAGAAATACAGGTAGTGGCAGTAGCACTAGCAACAACAGTAGTAGTAGTAGCAATAGTAGGAGTAGTAGTAGCCATAGTAGTAGCATTAGCTGCAGTAGTAGTAGCAGTTGGACCATTAGCAAAAGTAGCAACAGCAGTAGTAGTAGTTGGACCAATAGCAAAAGTAGTACTAGTGGTAGTAGTAGTAGGAGCTGTAGTTGTAGCAGAAGTACTAGTAGTAGTGGTAGCAGTATAAGTAATATGAGTAGTGGTAGTAGGAATAGTAGTAATGGAAGTAATTGTAGGTGTTGTTTCACGAGTAGGAGTAGAAATCGTAGCAGTAGTAGTAGTAGTAGTAGTAGTAGAAGTAGTAGCAATAGTTGTTGTTGTAGTGGAAGTTGTAGTAGTAGTAGTTGTTGTGGTTGTTGTTCTTGTTGCAGTGGTCGTAGTAGTAATAGTAGTAGTTGTAATAGTTGTACTTGTAGTTGTAGTAGAAATAGTAGTAGTAATAGTAGTAGTAGTAGTAGTAGTAGTAGCAGTAATAGTATTAGGAGAGTAGTAGTTGTAGTGGTATAGTTGTAGTAATAGTAGTAGTAGTAGTAGTAGTACTACTAGTAGTCATTATAGTAGTTCTAACAAGTGTAGTATTGGTTGCAGGTGTAGTGGCAGTAGTAGTAGTAATTGTTGTCGTTATAGAAGTAGAAGTAGAAGTAGTAGTAGAAGTAGTAGTAGTTGTTGTTGTTATTGTTGTAGAAGTAGTAGCTATCGTAGGAGTAGCATTAGGAGCAGTCATAGTAGTAGTATAAGTAGTAGTAGTAGTAGTAGCAGTAGTAGTAGAAGTAGTGGTAGTAGTTGCAGTAGTAGTAGAAGTAGCAGGAGAAGTTTTAGCAGTAGTAGTATTAGTAGCTGCAGTAATAGGAGTATTTGTAGTATAATGGTAGTTGTAGCTATAACAGCCATTGTTGTTGTAGTAGTAGTAGTTGTAGCAGTATATCTGTTAGTAGTAGTAGTTGTTGTAGTAGTAGTAGTGGTGGTGGTGGTAGTAGTAGTAGTACTAGCAAGAGCAGCAACAATAGCAGTTATAGTGATAGTTATTGCAGTAGTAGTAGTGGCATTCGCGTTCATAGTGGTAGTAGTGGCGTTCGCAGTCGTAGTAGTAGTAGTACCAGTAGCAGCAGTAGTAGACGTAACAGTAATAGTTTGTGTGGCAATTTTAATTGTAATAGTAGTAGTAGTTATAGTAGTAATAGGAGTTGTAGTTGTTGTTGTAGTAACAGCAGCAACAGTAGTAGTAGTAGTAGTAATAGGAGTGGTAGTAACAATTGTAGTCGTAGTAGTAGTCGGAGTAGTAGTTGTAGTGGTAGTAGCATTAGAAGTAGTAGTAGTATTGGTAATAGTAGTAGTAGTAGGAGGAGCAGAAGTACTAGTAGTTGAAGTAGTAGTAGTAGTAGTAGTAGTAGTAGTAGTAGTAGTAGTACCAGCAGCAGCAGCAATAGAAGTAGTACTAGGAGTAAGAGTAGTAGCAGCAGCGACAATAGTAATAGTAGGGGTAGGAGTAGTGGTTGAAGTAGTAGTGTTAACAACAGCCGTAGGTGCAGCAATAGTAGCAGTAGCAGCAATAGTTATAGCAATACGAATAGTATTAGTAGTATAAGTTGGAGAAGTAGGTGTAGTAGGAGCAGTAGTTGTTGTAGTTTTGATAATAATACTAGTAGTAGGAGTAGTAGTAGTAGTAGAAGTTGGAGTGGGAGTAGTAGCAGTAGTAATACTAGTCGTAGTAGTAGAAGAAGTAGTAGCTATAGCCGCAGTAGTAGCAGTTGTAGTTTTAGTAGTAGTAGTTGTTGTTGTATTAGTAGTAGTAGTAGTAGTACGAATAGTAGTAGTCATAGTTGCAGCAATTCTTATAGTTGAAGTAGTGTGATTAGTTGTAATAGTTGTAGTAGTAATATTTGTAGTAGTAGTAGTAGTAGTAGTAGCAGTAGTTGTAGTCATAGTAGTAGTAGTACTAGTAATAGTAGTAATAGTAACAACAGTTGTAGTTGTAGTAGTTGTAGTAGCCGAAGTAGTAATTGTAATGGTAGCTGCAACAGTAGTAGTAGTAGTACTAGTAGGGGTGTTAGGAGTAGTAGTAGCACTTGGAGTAGTACTAGTAGTAGGAGTAGTAGTAATGGTAGTAGTTGCAGTAGATGTTGTAGTAGTAGCAGTAGTAGCAGCAGCAGTCGTAGAAGTAGTAGTTGTTGTATTAGTGTTAGTAATAGTAGTAGTAGTAGTAGTAGTAGTAGTAGTAGTAGTAGTAGAGTTATAATAGCATTCGTTGTAGTAGTAGCAGTAGCAGAAGTAACAACATTTGTTGTAATAGTAGTAGTTCTAGTAGTAGTAGTTGTTGTTGTAAGACTAGTAGTAGTAATACTAGTAGAAGTAGTAGTAGGAGTAGTAGTAGAAGTAGTAGCAGCAGTAGCAAAAGTAGTAGTAGTACAAGTTGTAGTAGCAACAGCGGCGACGGCAGGAGTACGAGTAACTATAGTTGCATCAGGAGTAGCAGTAGTTGTAGCAAGAGTAGGAATAGGTGTACAAGTAGTAATTATAGTAGCAGTAGTAGTAGAAATGGTTCTATTAGTAGTAGTAGTAGGACAAATGGTACCAATAGTAGTTGTAGTAATAGTAGTAGCATAAGTTGGAGTAGTAGTAGTAGTAGTAGTTCTACTGCTGCTACTACTACTACTACTACTCCTCCTACCATTAACACTACTGCTGCTACTACTACTGCTAGAACGATTGCAAATGTTTCTACTACTGCGACTTTTGCTGATCCGGCTGCTATTTCCACTACTACAACTATTGCTACTATTACGGCTACTACTTCTACTACTTCCACTACTATTGCAACTATTACCGCTACTACTCCTATTGCTACTTCTACAACTGCTACTACTTCTACTACTATTATAACTATTACTGCTACTACTATTACTATTGTTCATACGGCTACTACTACTCCTACTACTACTACTACGAATTCTACTATTACTACAACTGCGAATACTAGTTCTATTGCTACAAATACTACTACTACAACTACTTCTCCTATAATAACAACAACAACTACTACTGCATCTCCTCCTACAATTATTGTTGTTACTACTACTACTGCTGCAATAACTTCTACTACTACTACTATTACTACTACTACTACTTCTGCTACTGCTACAACTGCTACTAGTACAACTACAACAACTATTGCTACTATTGCTACAATTACTACTACTATTGCTACTACTTCGGATACTACTATTGCTGCTGCTATTACAAATACTGCTACTACTATTATAGCCATTGCTACTACTACTGCTGTAGTAGTAGGAGTAATACTGCTACTACTTCTCCTCCTCCTCCTACTACTCCTGCTGCTGCTATCACTCCGGCTACTAATGCTACTACTCCTGCTATTACTATTGCTACAAATACTACTGTTATTGCTGCTGCTGCTCTTACTACGACAACTACTACTAATATGGCAATTACTACTGCTATTACTAAGGCTATGGCTACTACTACTATTTCTCCTACTACTACTACGATTACGGGTGCTACAACTACCACTTGCACAACTAATAGTATTACTACAACTACTATGACTATGACTACTGCTGCTCCTGCTGCACCAACTACTACTACAACTACTTTTGCAACTCCTGCAAGTGCTACTGTGACTACTCCAACTACTACGACTAATCCTAACACTTCACTACTACAACTATTACTCCTACTACTATAGCTATTACTAATACTGCTACTACTACCACTACTACTATTTCAGCTACTACTACTACTACTACTACTACTACTACAACAACAACAACAACTACTTCTACTGCTATTGCTGCTATTGTTGCTACAACTACTACTACTACTACGACTACTACTACTACTATTATTACTATTGCTCCTCCTACTACTGCTCCTACTACTAATACTACTATTACAACTACTGCTGCTGCTAGTACTATTACCACAGCAACTACAAAATACTACTATTAATGCCTCTACTACTACTACCACCACTACTACTACACCTACTGCTACTGCTGCTGCTACTACTACTACTGCTACTATACCTACTACTACTGCGACTACAACTAGCGCTGCTATTACTACTACTACTATTGCAGCCACTATTTCTGCTACTACTACTATTACCGCTAATACTACTACTACTACTACTATTAGTACTACTGCTACTACACCACTACCACTACTACTACTAAAACTACTCTTACTACTACATCTGCTACTACACCCACTACTATTACTACTATTACTACAACTAACGGGACTATTACTACTAATACTACTGCTACTGCTGCTGCTACTAATATCGCTACTACTACTATAACTAGTGCAACGATTACTACTACTACTACTGCTATGACTTCTGCAACTACTCCTACAACTACAACTATACCTACTACTATTCCAGCTACTGCTCCTGCTATGGCTACTACTACTAGTACTACTTCTACGACTATTACAACTACAAGCACTAGTATTATCACAACTACTACTACAACTACTTCTATTACAAATCCTATTCCAACTCCTACACCTACTACAACACCTACGGCTACTACTGCTACTTCCACTACAGCTACTACTAATACTACTACTGGTACTACTACAACAGCTACTACTACTACTACTACTACTACTACTACTACTATTATTATGACTACTACTACCAGTACTACTACTACTACTACTACAACTACTACTCCTACTACCACTACTACAACTTCTTCTCCTACAACTATTGTTACAACTACTTCTGTTGTGGCTACTACTACTACTACTACTACTACTACTACTCCAACGACTACTACTACTTATGCTGCTGCTACTACTACTAGTACCCTAACTACCACAATTGCAACAACAACAACAACAACTACTACTATGATTACTAACAGTAGTAGCAATTGTAGGAGAGTTAGTAGTAGTAGTAGTAATATTAGTAGCAGTAGTAGTAGTATTAGTAATAGTTGTAGTAGTAGTAATACTAGCAGTTGGACTAGTAGTGCCAGTCGGTGTAGGAGTAGGTGTAGTAGTATGAGTAGTAGCAGTAGTTGTTGTGGTATTAGTAGTAGAAGTAGTAGTTGTAGTAGTGTTAGGGTTAGTAGTAGTAGTACCCGTAGCAGTAGTAGTAGTTGTTGTTGTAGTAGTAGCAGTAGTAACAGCAGTAGTAGTAGTAGGAGTAGTAGTTGTAGTAGCAGCAGCAGCAGCAGCAGCAGTAGTAGTACAAGTAGTAGTAGTAGAAGCATCAGTAGTAGCAGCAAAAGTCGTAGAACTAATAGTACCAGTAGTAGTTGTTGTTGTGTAGTAGTAGTAGTAGCAGCAGCAGCAGCAGTAGTAGTAGCACTAATAGTAATAGTTGTGGTAGTAGTAGTAGTAGTAGTTATAGCAGCAGCAGCAGCAGTAGTGCTAGTAGTAATAGTAGCAGAAGTAGTAGCATTAGTAGTCTTAATAGTAGCAGTAGCAGCAGTTGTTGTAGCAGTAGTAGCAGCAGTAGCACTAGTGGTAGCAGTAGTAGCTGCAATAGCACTAGTAGTTGTTGTAACAATAATAGCAGAAGCAGCTGCAACAACAACAATAACTGTAGCAGTAGTACTAGCAGAAGTAGCAGTAGTAGTAGTACTTGTTATTATTGTTGTTGCCATTATTGTTGTAAAAGGAGTAGTAGCAGTAGTAGCAGCATTTCTAGTAGTAATAGCAGTAGTTGTTGGAGAAGTGGTAGCACTAGAAGTAGTCATTATAGTAGTAGTAGTAGTAGTAGTGGTAGTAGAGGTAGTTGTTGTAGTAGTAGTAGTGGTCGCAGTAGAAGTAGTGGTAGCAGTAGTAGTAGTAGTAGTACTACTACTAGTAGTAGTAGTAGTAGTAATAACAGTAGTACTAGTAGCAGTAGTACAAGTAGCAGTAGTAGTAGCAATAGTAGTAATAGTAGTAGCAGTAGTAGTAGTAGTTGCAGCAGCAGCAGTAGTAGCAGTAGCAGCTGTGGTAGCAATAGTAGTAGTAGGAGCAGTAGTAGTAGCAAAAGTAGTAGTAGTAGTAGCAATAGTTGTAGTAGCAATTGATTAGTAATAGTAGTTGTACTAGAAGTTTTCATTATAGTAGTAGTAGCAGTAGTAGTGGTAGTAGTGGTAGTGGTAGCAGTAGAAGTAGTAGTAGTGGTAGTAATAGCAGGAACAGCAGCTGCAGCAGCGGATGTGGCTCTAGTGGCTGTAGTAGTAGTAGTAGGCGTCGTTGTACTAGTAGTAGTAGTAGTAGCTGCTGTATTAGTAGTAGTGGTAATAGTAGGAGTAGTAATAGTGGCAGTAGTAGCAGTAGTAGCGAAAGTTGTTGTTGTAATAGTAGCAGTAGTAGTAGTAGTAGTAGCACTAATAGTAGTAGTTGTGGTGGTGGTAGTAGTAGTAGTAGCAGCAATAGTGCTAGTAGTAATAGTAGCAGTAGTAGCAGCAATACTAGTCTTAACAGTAGTAGTAGCGGCAGTTGTGGTAGCAGTAGTAGTGTCCGTAGGAGTAGAGGTAGCAGTAGTAGTAGAAGTTGCACTAGTGGTAGCAATAGTAGCTGCAGTAGCACTAGTAGTTGTTCTAGCAATAATAGCAGTAGCAGTGGTAGCAGTAGCAGCAACAACAACAACAACAACTACTGTAGCAGTAGTACTAGTAGAAGTAGCAGTAGTAGTAGTACTTGTTGTTATTGTTGTTGTTGTTGTTGTTGTTGTAAAAGGAGTAGTAGTAGCAGCAATATTTCTAGTAGTAATAACAGTAGTTGTTGGAGAAGTGGTAGCACTTGAAGTAGTCATTATAGTAGTAGTAGTAATAATAGTGGTATTAGTGGTAGTTGTAGTAGTAGTAGTAGTGGTAGCAGTAGAAGTAGTAGTAGTAGTAGCAGTAGTAGTACCAGTACTAGTAGTAATAATAGCAGTAGTACTAGTAGCAGTAATACTAGTAGTAGTAGTAGTAGTAGTAGTAGTAGCGGTAGCAGCAGTGTTAGCAATAATAGTAGTAGGAGCAGTAGTAGTAGACAAAGTAGTATTAGTAGCAGCAGCAATAGTTATAGTAGCAATCGATTAGTAATAGTAGTTGTACTAGAAGTTTTCATTATAGTAGTAGTAGCAGTTGCTGTGATAATAGTGGTAGTCATAGTAGTAGTGGTAGTGGTACCAGTAGCCGTAGCAGCAGTAGTAGTAGTAGTAGTAGGAATAGCAGCTGCAGCAGTGGCTATGGTTCTAGTGGCTGTAGTAATAGTAGTAGATGTCGTTGTTGTTGTTGTTGTTGGTGGTGGTGTTGTTGTTGTTGTAGTAGTAGTAGTAGTACTGGTAGCAGTAGTAGTAATAGTAGTAGTAGTATTAAGAGGAGTAGTAGTAGCAGTAGTAGCAGAAGTAGTTGTTGTAATAGTAGTAGTAGTAGTAGTAGTAGTAGTATTAGTGTTTCTAGTAGCAATAGTAGAAGTTGTTGGAGTAATAGTATTAATATCAATATTCATTATAGTAATAGTGGCTGTATAGTAATAGTGGCAGTAGCAGTAGTAGTAGTAGTAGTAGTAGTAGTAGTAGTAGTAGTAGTATTAGTACCAGCCATAGAAATAGAAGTAGTAGTCATAGTCGGGAAGTAGTAGGAGTAATAGTCGCAGTTGTAATAGTAGTTGTAGTTGTGTTAGTTGCACTAGTAGTAGTAGTGGAGGTAGTAGTAGTAGTAGCAGCTGTAGTAGTAGTATTAGTAGTTGTAGTTGTTGATGTTGCCATTGTAGTAGTAGTAGTAGTAGTAGTAGTAGTAGTTGGTGTTGTTGTTATTGTAGCTATTGTGGTAATAGTTGTTGTTGTTATTATAGTAGTAGTAGTAGTAGGAACAGCAATAGTAGCAGCGGCTGTGGTTCTAGTGGCTGTAGTAGTAGCAGTAGTAGCAACAAAAGTAGCACCAGTAGCAACAGTAGTAGTAGTAGATGTTGTTGTAGTAGTATTGGTAGTAGTAGTAGTAGTAGTAGTAGTAGCAGTAGTAGTAGTGGTAGTCGTCATAGCAGTAGTAGTAGGAGAAGTAGTAGTAGTAGTAGTACCAAAAGAGGTACTAGTAGTATCAGTATAAGTAATAGATATAGTAACAGTAGTTGTAGTAGTTGTAGAGATAGTTGTAGTTATTATAGTAGTAGTAGAAGTTGTATAAGCTGTAGTAGAGAGTAAATATTCTTGGGGGTAGTACTAGTAGTAGCAGTTGTTGTTGTAGTAGTACTAGTTGAGGCTACAATACTAGGTGTAGTAGCGGTATCAGTAGTAGTAGTAGTAGTAGTAGAAGGAATAGTAGTAGTAGTAGTAGTAGTATTCGGAGTAGTAGGCGTTCTATTAGTAGTAGTTGTTGTTGTTGTACTAGTTGTAGTAGTAGTTGTTGTTGTTGTTTTAGTTATAGTAGTAGTTGTAGTTGAAGTAGTTGTAGGAGATGTTATAGTCATAGTAGTAGCTGTAGCAGCAGTAGTCCTAGAAGTAGCAGCAGCAGTAGTAGTAGTACTAGTAGTAGTAGCAGCAGTAGTTGTAATAACAATAGTTGTAGTTCTAGCTGCAGCAGTAGTAGTAGCAGCAACATAAGTGGTAGTAGTAGTTGTAGTAGTAATATTAGTAGCAGCATCATTAGTAGGAGTAGTAGTAGTTGTAGTAGTAGTAGACAAAGTAGTTGCAAAAGTAGTAATTGGAGTAGCAGTATTTGTAGTAGTGGTAGCTATAGTAGTTGTAGTGGTGGTGGTAGTAGTAGTAGTAGTGGTAGCAGCAGTAGTAATGGTATTAGTAGAAGTAGTTGTATTAGTAGCAGTAGTAGTAGCAGTAGTAGTAATAGTTGTCGTAGTAGTAGCAACAGCATTAGTAGTAGTTATAGTGGTAGCAATAGTAGTTATAGCTATAGTAATAGGAGGAGTAGTAGTAGTAGTAGCAGCAGCAGCAACAGTACTATCAATAAAAGTAGTTGTAGTTACAGCAGTAGGAGCAGTTATAGCTGTAGTAGTAGTAACAGTAGTAGAAGTTGTTGCAATAGAAGTAGTAGCGGTAGTAGTGGCTGTTGGAGAAGTAGTACAAGTATTAGTACTAGTTGTAGTAGTAGGAGAAGTTATAGTAGTAGTAGAATTGGTAGTAGTGGTCATAGTAGTAGTAGTGGTAGTATGATTTGCAGTAGAACTAGCGGTAGTAATAGTATTTAAAGTAGTGGCAGTAATAGTAGTTGTAGTAGTAGTTGAAGTTGTAGACATGGTGGTAGGAGTGGTAGTAGTTGTAGTTGTAGTAGCAGCAGTAGTAGTAGTAGCAAAACTATTTGTTGTTGTTGTAGTAGTAGTAGTAGTAGCAACAGTGATAGTAGTTGTTGTAGTAGTAGCAATAGTAGCAGTATTTGTAGTAGTAGCAGTAGTAGTAGTGGTATGATATGATGAGTTGTAGTAGCCATAGTAGTGTTAGCAGTAGCATTGGTAGTAGTGGTAGTAGTAGAAGTGGTGGTAGTAGTAGTGGTAGTAGCAGCAGCAGCAGTAGTAGTAGTAGGAGAATCAACAGTAGTAGCTGTTGCAGCAACAATAGTAGTTGTGTTTGTGGTAGTGGCATTTGTAGTGGCTGTAGTAGTAGCATTAGCAGTGGATGTAGTAGTACTAGTTGTAGTAGCAGGAGAACTTGTTGTAGTTGTAGTAGTAGTAATAGGAGTAGTAGTTGTAGATGTAGAAGAAGCAGTTGAGATACTAGTAGTAGTGGTGGTAGTAATCGTTGCAGTCGTAGTAGTAGCAGTAGTAGGCATAGTAGTAGTAATAGCAGCAGTAGCAGTAGTAGTAATAGTAGAGGTCATAGCAGTTATAGTTGTAGTAGAAATAGTAGCGGTAGTAGTTGTGGTAGTTGTAGCGGTAGTAGTGGCAAAAGTAGTAGCAGTTGTAGTTGTAGTAGTAGGAACTGTACAAGTAGTAGTAGCACATGTAGTAGTAATAGTAGTTGTAGTACCAGCTGTAATAATAGTCCTAATAGCAGAAGTAGTAATAGTAGTAGTAGCAGATGTAATAGTAGTAGTATAGATAGTAGTAGCAGCAGTAGTTGTCGTAGTAGTTATTTTTATTGTAGTCATTGTAGTCATAGTCAACGTAATAGTAGAAGTAGTTGTAGTAGCAGCAGCAAAAGTAGTAATAGCTATAGTAGTATTAGTAATAGTAGTAGTAGCAGTAGCAGTAGTAGTAGTTGAAGTAGTTATAGTAGTAGTAGTAGTAGTAGTAACAGTAGTTATAGAAGTAGTACTAGGAGTAGCAGTATTTGTAGTTGTGTAGCCGTAGTAGTAGTAGTAGTAGTAGTAGTGTTAGTAGCAACAGTGGTAGCAATAGTAGTAGTGGTATTATTCGAAGTAGTAGTATTCATAACAAAACTAGTAGCACTAGTCGTAGTAGCTGTAGTAGTAGTATTAGTAAAAGTAATAGTAGTAGCAGCAGTAGTAATATTTGTTGTAGTTAGGGTTGGATAGATAGAGTAGTAGCAGTTGCAGCAGTAGTAGTAGTATTTAATAGTGCAAGCAGTAGTAGTTGTAGTTGTAGTAGTAAGAGTGGTTGCAGCAGTAGTAGTAGTAGTAGACGAAGTAATTGCCAGTAGCAACAATAGCTGTAGTAATGATAGTAGTTGTGCTGGTGGGTGTAGTAGCAGTAATAGTTGTTGTAGTAGAAACAGTAACAATTGTAGTAGTAGCAGTGGTCATGGTAGTTGTGGTAGTATTGTAGTGGTAGTTGTAGTTGTGGTGGTAGTATTGGTAATAGGGGTATTAGTAGTAGTAGGAGTAGTAATAGTGGTAGTAATAGTAGTAGTAGTAGTAGCTATAATAGCAGAAGCAGTAGCAGCAAAAGTTGCATTAGTAGTAGTAGTAGTAGAAGTAGTAGCAGCAGCAACAGCAGCAGTAGTAGTAGTTGCAATAGTAGTAGTTATTTTAGCAATAGCAATAGTAGATGTTGTTGGAGAAGTAGTAGTACTAGTAGCAGCAGTTATAGTGCTAGTTGCAGTAGTAGTAGTAGTAGTAGTAGTAGTAGTAGCAGTAGTAGTAGTAGTTGTTGTTGTAGCAGTAGTGGTAGAAGTAGTTGTAGTAGGGGTAGAAGTACTGGCAGTAGTAGTTGTGGTAGAAGTAGGACAAGTAACAGTAGTAGTTGTTGTAGTAGTAGTCACAATTGTAATTGTAGTAGTATTTATAGTACGAGTAGTAGTAGTAATAGTAGGAGTAGTATTAGGAGTAGCAGTAGTAGTAGCGGTTGTAGCAGTAGTATTCGTAGTAGTAGGAGTAGTAGTGGAAGTAGTAGTAGGAGTATTAGTTGGAGTAGCCATAGTTGTAGCAGTAATATTAGTTGTATTCGTAGTAGTATTAGTTCTAGTAGTAGTAGGAGTTGTAGTAGTAGTTGTAGTAGTAGTAGTAGCAGCAGTAGCAGCAGTCGCATTTGAAGTAGCAATAGCAGTAGTAATTGTTGTCATAGTTGTAGCAGTAGTCATATTAGTAGTAATAATAGTAGTAGTGGTAGTAGTAGTAGTAATAGTATTATTAATAATAGTAGTCATAGAAGGAGTAGTAGCAGCAGTAGGAATAGTAGTATTACTAGTAAAAGTAGTAGTATTGGTAGCAAAAGTAGTAGTAGTTGTTGTAGTTGTGGTAGTAGTAGGAGTAGCAGGAGCAGCAACAACGGCAATAGTAGTAGTAGTAGTGATAGTAGCAGCTATAGTAGTAGTAGCTGCAACAGTAATAGTAGCAGCAGTAGTAGTTGTAGTAGTGGCAGTAGTGGCGGTAGTGGCGATAGTACAATAGTAGTAGCCAAAGTATTGGTCATAGTAAAAGTAGTAGCAGTAGCAGTAGCAGTAGAATTAGTAGTTGTAGTCATTGTAGTAGTAGTTGTTCAAATAGTGGTAGTAGTAGTAGCAATAGTAGCAATCGTAGTTATAGTAGTAGCAGAAGTTGTAGCAGTAGTTGTTGTAGAAGTTATAGCAATGGTTGTAGGAGTAGTTATAGTAATCATCGTAGAAGCAGCAGTAACAATTGTAGTAGTAGTAGTAGTAGTAGTAGAAGTAGTACTTGTTGTAGTAGGAATAGCTGTTGCAGTAGCAATAGTTGTTGTGGTGGTAGTAGTAGTAATAGTTCTAGTAGTAGTAGTAGCAGTGGTTGTTGTAGTAGTAGTAGGAGTAGTGGTAGTCGAAGTTGTAGCAGTAGATGTAATAACTGGAGTAGTAGTTGTAGTAGTAGGAGTAAATGTAGCTTAAGTCATAGTGGAAGTTGTATTAGCAGCAATAGTAGGAGGAGTATCAGTGGTAGCAGTAGTGGTTGTAGTACTAGTAGTAATAGTAGTTGGAGTAGTAGTAGTAGAAGGGGTAGCAACGGTAGTAGTGGTAGCAATAGTATTAGTGGTAGGAGTAGTAGTATTAGCAGTAGTAGCAGCAGCAACAATAGTAGTAGCAATAGTTGGAGTAGTTGGAGTTGTGTAAGTAGTAGTAGTAGTAGGAGTCATACTAGTAGCAGTAGTGGTATTACTAGCAATCATAGTAGTAGTTGCAGTAGCAATAGTAGGAGTAGTCGTAATAATAGTAGTAGTTGTTGTTGTTGTAGTAGCAATAGTAGATAGTTGTAGCAGCGGTAGTAGTAGTTAGGGATGTAGTAGTATTAGCAATAGCAGAAGTAGCAGCAACAACAGTAGTAGTTCTAATAATACAAGCTGTGGAAGCAGTATTTCCAGTAGGAGTCGTAGTAGTTCTAGTAGTAGTGGTAGTAGTTGGAGAGGTAGTAGTAGTAGCAGTAGGAGTAGTAGTAGTAGGAAAAGAAGTTGTAGTAGTAGTAGTCGACATAGTAGTATTTGTATTTGTAGTAGTAGTGCCAGCAGTAGTTGCACGAGTATCAGTCGTGGCCGTAGTGGTTGTTGCGGTAGTAGTAGTTGGAGTAGTAGTAGTAGCACTAGTATTTGTGGTGGCTGTAGTAGTAGTTGTACAAGTACTTGTAGTAATAGTATTAACAAGAATAGTAGGTGCAGTAGTAGCAATAGTAGTAGTAGTTGGAGCAATATTAGTAGTAGTAGTAGTAGCAGCAAAAGTCGTAGTCGTTGCAGCTGCAGTACTTGTATGTGTAGCAGTAGTTGAAGTAGTAGCAGGAGTAGTAGTAGTACTAGTAGTAGTAGTCATAGTAGTAGTAGTAGTTATAGTAGGTGTAGTAGCAGTAGTAGCCCGAGCAATAGTAGTAGGAGTACTTGTAGAAGGAGGAGAAATTGAAGTAGTAGTACTAGTAGTAGTAGTAGTAGTAGATGTAGTAGTAGTAGTAGGAGAAGTAGTAGTTGTTGTTGTTGTCATTGTTGTTGTAGTCACAGTAGTAGTAGTACTATTAGGAGTAGTAGGAGTAATGGTAAAAGAAGTAGTAGCTGTAGTGGTATTACTAGCAATCATAGTAGTAGTTGCAGTAGCAATTGTAGGAGTAGTAGTAATAGTAGTAGTAGTTCTTGTTGTTGTAGTAGCAATAGTAGATAGTAGTTGCAGCGACAGTAGTAGTCGTAATAATACTAGCCGTGGAAGCAGTATTTCCAATAGGAGTCATAGTAGTTCTAGTAGTAGTGGTCGTAGTTAGAGAGGTAGTAGTAGTAGCAGTAGGAGTAGCAGTAGTAGGAGAAGAAGTTGTAGTAGTAGTGGTAGACATAGTAGTATTTGTATTTGTAGTGGTAGTAGTAGTAGTTGAAGTGGTAGTAGTTTAAGTAGTAGTAGTTGTTGAAGTAGTAGTATTGTAGTGGTAGTAGTAGCAGCAGTAGTTGCACGAGTATCAGTAGTGGCCGTAGTGGTTGTTGCGGTAGTAGTAGGTGGAGTAGTAGTAGTAGCAGAAGTATTTGTGGTGGCCGTAGTACTAGTTGTACAAGTACTTGTAGTAGTAGTATTAGCAGAAATAGTAGGTGTAGTAGTAGCAATAGTAGTAGTAGTTGGAGTAATATTTGTAGTAGTAGTAGTAGCGGCAGAGGTCATAGTCGTAGCAGCTGCAGTACTTGTATGTGTAGCAGTAGTTGAAGTAGTAGCAAGAGTCGTAGTAGTATTAGTAGTAGTAGTAGTAGTTGAAGTAGCAGTAGTAGCAGTAGTAGTCGGAGCAATAGTAGTAGGAGTACTTGTAGAAGGAGGAGAAGTTGAAGTAGGTGTACTAGTAGTAGTAGTAGTAGTAGATGTAGTAGTTGTAGTCGTAGGAGAAGTAGTAGTAGTTGTTGTTATCATTGTTGTTGTAGTCACAGTATAGTAGTAGTATTAAGAGTAGTAGGAGTAATGGTAAAAGTAGTAGTAGTTGTTGTTGTAGTAGTAGGGTAGTCGTAGTTGAAGCCGTACTTGTAGCAGTAGTATAAGTGGTAGGCATAGCAGTTGTAGTAGTAGTAGCAGTAGGAGTTGTGGGGGTAATAGTAAAAGTAGTAGTAGTATTATTATTAGTGGTAGTAGCAGGGTAGGAGCAGCAGTAGTAGCTATAGCGAAAGTACTTGTAGTTGTAGTAGTGGTAGTTGCTGTAGCAGAAGTAGTTGCAGTAGTAGTAGCAATAGCAGTAGTTATAGTAGTAGCAGTGGTAGCTATAGCAATTGTGGCAATAGCATTAATAGTAGTGGTAGTAGTAGTTGTAGCAGTAGCTGTAGTAATATTGGTAGTAGCAATAGTAGTACTAGTCGTAGCAATAGTAGTAGCAGTAGTAGTAGTAGCAGTAGTCCTAGTAGTTGTAGTAGTAGAAGTGGTACTAGTAGTATTGGCAGTTATCGCAATAGTAGTAAAAGCTGTAATAGTAGTAGCATTAGCAGCAGTAGTTGTAGTAGTAGTAGTAGGTGTGATATTAGTGATAGTAGTTGTAGCAGTAGTCGCATTTGTTGCAATAGTGGTAATTGTAGGACAAGTCGTAGCAGTCATGGTTGTGGATGTAGTAGTAGTAGTAGTAGCCCATAGTAGCGGAAGTAGTAGTAGTTGTAGTCGTAGTAGTAGCAGTTGTACTTGTAGTAGCAGTTAAAATAGTAGTAGAAGTAGTTGTCGTAGTAGTAATATTAGTTGTTGTAGTAGTAATAGTAATAATACTAGTAGTATCAGTAGTATTAGTAGCAACAGTAGCATTATCCGGAGTAGCAGCATCAGTAGTATCAACAGTAATACTAGTCAGCGAAGTAGTTGTTGTAGTAGTAGTAGTAGCTACAACAGTTTTAGTGGTCGTAGAAGTAGTAGAAGTAGTAGCGATAGCAGTAGCAGTAGTAGCGGCAGTTGCTATAGTGGTACCAGTTGTACGGCAAATGCAATAGTAGTAGTAGTGTTGTAGTAGTAGCGATAGTAGTAGTGCCAACAGCAACAGCGGTAGTAGTGTTGTAGTAGTAGCATTATCGGTAGTAGTAACAATAGAAGTTGCAGAAGTAGTAGTCGCAATGGTAGTAGAAATAGGAGAAGTGTTAGTAGCAATAACAATAGTAGTAGTAGTCGTAGCAAAAGTTGTAGTAGCACTTATAGCAGCAATAATAGCAGCGGCAGTAGTAGCAGTAGTTGTACTACTTGTAGCACTTATAGCACTTGTAGTAGTAGCAGAAATAGCAATAGTAATAGTAGGAATAGTAGTAGTAGTCCTTGTAGTAGTTTTAATATTTATTGGAGTAGCAGTAGTAGTAGTTGTAGCAGTAGTAGCAGTAGTAGTAGCAGCAGTAGTAGGTATCATTACAGTAGTTGAAGAAGTGGTAGTAGCAATGTTATTAGTAGTAGTAGGAGCACGAGCAATTGTAGTAGTAGTAGTCATAGTTGTAGGAGCAGTGTAGTTGTAGCAGCAGTGGTATTACTTGTAGTAGTAGGAGCAGTAGTGGTTGTCGCAAAAGTAATAGAAGTAGTAGTAGTAGAAGGAGAAGCAGTTGTAGGAGCATTAACCGTAATAGTAGTAGCAGTAATTGTAGTAGTGGTAGAGGAGGTACTAGTGGTAGTAGCACTTATAGTAGTAGTAGTAGTAGTAATAGTAGTAGTCGTAGGAGTAGTAGTAGTAGTATTAGTAGTAGTAACAATAGCAGTAGTACTAGCAATAGTAATAGTAGTAGTAGCAGAAATTGTAGCAGTAGTAGAAGCGGCAGCAACATCAGTAGTAGCAGAAGTAGTAGTAGTCAGAAAAGTAGTATGTGTTGCATTAGCAATAGCAGCAGGAGTAGTAATAGTAGCAGTAGTAGCAGCAGCAGCAGTATTATTATTATTAGTAGTAATAGTAGTAGCAGTAGCTGTAGTAGTTGTTGTTGCAACCGTAGTGGTTGTAATAGCAGTAGTAGCAAAATTAGTGGCTATCGTAGCAATAGTAGAAGTAATAATAGTAGAAGTAGTAGCAATAGTAGTAGTAGTATTTGTAATAATAGTGGTAGAAGTAGTCGTAATAGCAGCTATGGTATTTGTAGGAGTAGCAGTAGTTGTAGTAGCAAAAGTTGTAGGTATAGTAATAGAAGTAGCCGAAGTTGTAGTAGTAGTAGTAGTATTAGTAGTATAGTAATAGTTGTAGCAACAGTAAAAGAAGTAGTAGTAGTAGTTGTAATAATTATTGTAGTAATCCGTGGAGTAATAGTAGTAGCAGTAGTAGAAGTAGTAGTAGCAGTAGCAGTAGTAGCAGTGATAGTAATACTTGCAGTAGTAGCAGCAGTAGTAGTAGTACCAGTTGTAACTGTTGTAGTAGTAGTAGCAGGAGTTGCAGTGGGAGCAGCAATAGTAGCAGTTGGAGTAGTATTAGTAATTGAAGTAGTAGGAGTGGTGGTAGTAGTAGTAGCAATAGTAGTAATAGGTGCAGCAATGGTAGCGGCATTAGCAGTATTAGTAGAATTAGTAGTGGTACTAGTAGCCATAATAGTAGTGGAAGTAGCAGTAGTAGTATTAGCAGTAGTTGTATTAGTTGAAGTGGAATTAGTAGTAGTAGTAATAGGATAAGTAGTAGTAGTAGAATTAGTAGTAGTAGCAGTGGCAATAGTAGTAGTAATAGTAGCAGAAGTAGTAGTAGCAGTAATAGTAGTAGTAGTAGAATTAGTAGTATTAGTCGCCGCAAAAGTAGTAATAGTGGTGGTGGTGGGGGTAGTAGTAGTAGCACTAGAAGCAATAGTAGTTGGAGTTACAGTAGTTGTAGTAGTAGTTGCAGAAGTTGTAGTAGAAGGAGAAGCAGTAGTAGGAGCAGTAACCATAATAGTAGTAGCTGTAATTGTCGTTGTGGCAAAGGTGGTTCTGGTGGTAGTAGCACTAGTAGTAGTAGTAGTAGTAGTATTAGTAGTAGTAGTAGTAGTAATAGTAGTAGTCGCAGTAGTCGTAGTAGTATTAGTAGTATTAACAATAACAGTAGTACCAGCAATAGTAATACCAGTAGTAGCAGCAATTGTAGCAGTAGCAACGGCAGCAGTAGCAGTAGTAGTATTCGAAGTAGTAGTAGTTAGAAAAGTAGTAGGTGTCACAGTCGCAGCAGTAGTAGTAGGAGTAGTAGCAGCAGCAGTAGAAGTAGTAGCAGTAATAGTAATACTAGCAGTAGTACTAGCAGTAGTAGTTGTAGTAGTAGTGGTAGCCGTAGTTGCTGTAGTAGAAAGATTTTTAAATTTAGTAGTAATAGTAGGAGCAAAAGTAGCCGTTGTAGCAGTCATAGCAGTGGTAGCAATAGTAGCAAAATTAGCCATAATTGCAGCAGAATAGTAGCCCTCATAGTAGTAGTAATAATATTAGATGTAGTAGTAGTTGTTGTAGTTGTAGTAATAGTAGTATTTGTAGTACTATTGGTAGAAGTAGTCGTAATAGTAGTTGTAGTATTAGTAGGAGTAGCAGTAGCTGTAGTAGCAAAAGTTGTAGCTTTAGCAATAGAAGTAGCTTTAGCAATAGAAGTAGCTGAAATAGTTGTAGTAGCAGTAGTATTAGTATTATAGTAATAGTTATAGCAATAGTAGCAGAAGTAGTAGTAGTAGTAGTAGTAATAATAATTATTGTAGTAATCGTAGGAGTAATAGTAGCAGCAGTAGTAGAAGCAGTAATAGCAGCAGCCGCAGTAGTAGTAGTAGTAGCTGTAGTAGCTACGACAGTAGTAGCTGTAGTAGCAGCAGCAGCTGTAGTACCAGTTGTAACATTATTAGTAGTATTAGTACGAGTGGCAGTGGTAGCAGCAGCATCAGTAGTAGTAGTAGTAGGAGTAATTATAGTAGTAGTAGTGGTAGTAGTAACAGTAGCAGTAGTAGTACTAGCTATAGTAATGGTAGTTGTCTTAGCAGTATTAGCCGAACTAGTAGCCGTACTAGTAACCGTAATGGTAGTAGAAGTAGTCGTAGTAGTTGTAATATGATAAGTAGTAGTAGTAGAATTAGTAGTGGTAGTAGCAATTGCAATAGCAGTAGTAGTAGCGGCAGAAGTAGTAGTAGTAGTAATAGTAGTAAAAGTAGAATTAGTAATATTAGTAGCTACAAAAGAAGAAGAAGAAGTAGTAGTAGTAGTAGTAGTAGTAGTAGTCACAGTAGAAGTAGTAGTAGGAGGAGTTGCAGTAGTTGCTGTTGTTATAGTAGTAGTAGTAGTTGTTGTTGTTGTTGTTGTCGTAGAAGCAGTAGTATTCTCAGCAGTAGCAGCAGCAGTTGTAGTAATAGTAGTAGCCATAGTGGTGGTAGTAGTAGTAGCAGCAGTAGTAACAGAAGTAGTTGCAGTATTGGTAGTAGCAGGAGTATGAGTAGGAGTAGTAGTTTTAGTAGTATTAGTTGGAGTAGTGGAAGTAGAACTACTAGTAGTAGTAGTAGTAGTAGTAGTGGTAGTGTTCGTTGAAGTAGTAGTAGTAGTTGTAGTAGTAGTGGTAGTAGCAAAAATAGTAGTAGTAGTAATAGTAGTGGTAGTATTAGTTGTAATAGTAGTAGTAGTAGTAATAGTATGGTAGTAGTAGCAGCAATAGTAGAAATAGTAGTAGTAGTAGTCATAGTAGTAGTGTTAGTTGAAGTAGTAGCAGTTGTAGTAGGAGTAGCAGCAGCAGTAGTAATAGTATGTATAGTTTTTGTAGTTGGGGTAGTAGTAGTAGCAGTATCGTAGCTGTAGTAGTAGTAGTTGGAGAACTAGTAGTAGCAGTAGTCGGAAGAATAGTAGTAGCAGTAGTTGTTGTAGTTGTAGCAGTAGCAATTGCCGTTGTAGTAGCTGTAGTACTTGTAGAAGTAGTGGTTGCTATAGTAGTAGTAGCAATTGTGGTATCATTCGTTATATTAATAGGAAAAGTAGTAGTTGTTGCAGCAGCAGTCGTTGTAGTAGTAGTAGAGCTAGCAGTAGTAGTTGCAGCAACTATACTACCCATAGTAGTAGTAGTAGCTAAGCAGTAGTGGTAGTAGTAGCAGTAGTAGTAGTAGTTGGAGTAGTAGTAGTAGCAGAAGAAGGTGTAGTAGTAGCAGTAGAAGTAATACTATTAGTATTAGTGTTAGTAGTAGTAATAGTAGTAGTAGTAGTAGTAGTTATAATAGTGGGAGTAGTAGTAGCAGCAGCAGCAGCAGTAGTAGTAGTAGTAGAAGCAGCAGCAGTAGTAGCTTTGTTGTAGTAGTAGCAACAGTAGCAGTAGTTGCAGTAGTCCTTGTTGTAGTTGTAGCAGTATAGTGGTAGTAGTTGTACCAGCTGCAGTCGTAGTAGTAGGAGAAGTAGTGGTAGTTGCAGTAATAGCTGTAGTAGTAGTAGTAGTAGATATAGTTGTAGCAGTAGCACTATAAGCAGCAGCGGTAGTAGTGGTAGTGATAGTAGTTGTATTAGTTGTAGCAGTAGTAGCAGTTGTAGCCAGAGTGTTGGTAGTAGTAGTAGTTGTAGTGGTAATAGTAATAGAAATTATAACAGTCATTGTAGTGGAAGTTAAGGTTGTGATAGTAGCCCATGGTAGCACATATAGTTGTAGTAGCAATCGTAGTTGCTGTAGTAGTAGCATTAGTAGCAATAGTAGTAAAAATAATAGTAGAAGTAGTACTAGTAATAGTAGTAGTACCAGTAGCAGCAGCTGCAGTAATATCAGTAGTAGCAGTAGTATTAGTAGCAATAGTAGCATTGGTCAGAGTAGCAGCAACTGTAGTAGCTGTAGCAGCAGCAATAGTAAAATCAGTAGGAGTAGTAATAGTAGTCGTAGTAGTAATAGTAGTAGTAGCAGTATTAGTAGTAGCTATAGTAGTTGTAGTGGTAGTAGTAATTGTAGATGTAGTAGCAGTAATAGTAGCAGTAGTAGCAGCAATTGTTTTAGTAGTAGTAGTAGTAGTGGCAATAGCAACAGAAGTAGTAGTTATTATAGTAGCTGAAATAGTATCAGTAGTAGTAGCGACAACACCAATAGTAGTTGTGTAGTACTAGTAGTAGTTGTAGTAGTAGGAGTAGTAGTAGTGGTGGTGGTAGTAGTAGTAGCAGTAGTAGTAATAGCAGGAATAGTAGTCACAGTAGTGGTAGTGGAAGTAGTAGAAGTAGGAGAAGTAATAGTAGCCATTGTAGTAATATTAGTAGTAGTAATCATAGTAGTAGTACGAGTAGTAGTAGTAGTGGTAGAAGTAGCAATAGCAGCCATAGTAGTGATGCTAGTAGTCGAAGTAGTAGCAGCAGTTGTAGTATAAGTTGTAGTAGTATTAGTAGTTTTAGTTGTTCGGGGAGTAGTAGTAGTGCTAATAGTAGCATTAGTAGTTGCAATAGTAGTAGGAGGAGAACTAGTAGGAGTTGTAGTAATAGTAGTTGCGGTAGCAGAAGTTATTGTAGTTGTAGTAGCAGTAGTTGTAGTAGCCATTGTAGTTGTAGCAGCAGTAGTAGTAGCAATAGTAGTAGTAGTAATAGTAGTAGTAGTAGTAGTAGTAGTAGTAGTAGTAGTAGTAGTAGTAGTAGTAGTAGTAGTAGTAGCAGCAGTAATAGTAGTAGTCATTCTTGTAGCTGTAGTAGTTTTAGTAAGAGTAGTAGTATATTTTGTTGTAGTTGTTGTAGCATTAGTAGTAGTAGAAGTAGTAGTGGAAGAAGTAGCAGCAACAATAGTAGTAGTTATAGTTGTAGGAGTCGCTGTTGTAGTAGGAGTAGTTGTAGGAGTAGTTGTTGTTGTAGTAGTAGTAGTAGTAGGAGTAGTAGCAGTAGTAGTAGTATTATCTGCAATAGTACTAGTAGTATTTGTACTAATACTACTAGTAGTAGTAGTAGTAGCCGCAGTAGTAGGGGCAAAAGTAGTAGTAGTAGTGTAGCAGTTGTAGCTGTAGCAGCAGCTATAGTAGTAGTAGTAGTGTAGTAGTAGTAGTAGTAGCAAATGTAGTAATAGTAGTAGTAGTAGAAATAGTAGAAATAGTAGTTGTAGTTGTAGAAGTAGCAGTAGTAGTAATTGTAGTGTTACTAGTAGGCGTAGTAGTCGTAGTGGTAGCGGTAGTAGTGGTAGTGGTCGTAATAGTAGTTGCAGAAGTAGTAGTATTAGTAGTAGTTGTAGTAGTAGTAGTAGTAGTAGTAGTTGTAGTTGGAGTATTACAACCAGTAGCAGCAACAATAGTAATTATTGTAGTAGTATTAGTAGTAGTAATAACAGTAGTAGTAGTGGTAGTAGTTGAAGTAGTAGTAGTTGTTGTAGTAACAGCAGTAGGAGTAATATTAGCAGTAGGAGTAGTAATAGTAGTAATCCTTTTTGCAATACTAATAGTAGTTTTTGTAATTGTACTAGTAGTAGTAGGATTTGTACTAGGATTTGTAGTAGTTATAGTAGTTACAGTAGTAGTAGTCGAAAAACTAGCAGTAGTAGTAGTAGTGGTAACAGTAGTAGCTGTATTGGTGTAGTAGTTGTAGCAGAAGTTGTAGCAGTAGCACTAGTAGTACTAGTAGCATTAGTTGGAGCAGTAGTAGCTACAAGAGTAGAAGTTATGGTAATAGTCGTAGTTGTTGTTGTAGTAGGTGAAATAGTAGCTATAGAAATAATAGTTATAGCAGTTGTAGTACAAATAGGAGTATTAGGAGTTGGTCGTAATTATAGTAGTAGTTGTTGTTGTTATTGTTGTAGTATTATTATAACTACTACAACAATTTCTATTACAACTATTATTCCTACTACTGCTTCTACTTCTATTACTACTATTACTACTACTACTACTACTATAACTACCATTACTACTACTGCTTCTACTACTACTACTACTATTACTACTACTACTACTGCTATTGCTACTACCGCTACTACTATGACTGCTACTATTGCAACTTCTCCTATAATTAACACAAGTACTACTTCTCCTACTACTACACAATCTTCTACTACCACTACTGGTACTGCTACTTTTGCTACTACTACTATTACTACTACTCCAGCTACTTCCCATGCTAGTACAGCTACTGCTACTACTACTTCTCCCACTACTACTACTACTACTGTTGCTACTTTTATTACTACTGCAACTTCAACTATTTTTGCTATGATTACTACTACTATTGCTACTGCAACAATGATTGCTACTACTATTGCTGCTGCTACTACCGCTACTGCTACAACTGCTACGACTGCTACACCTATTACTACAACAACAACAACTACTACTACTCCTCCTCCTAGTACATCTTCTACTGCGGCTATAACCTCTATTACGATTACTACTAAAACTAATGCTACTACTACTTCTACTACAAGTACTACAACAACTACTACTTCTACTAATACTATTGCAACTACTACTACTATTACTATGGCTACTACTGACACAATAGCTACTGCTACTATTACTACTCTGACTACTATTGCTATAACTATTGCTACTACTACTACTATTGCTGCTAGTGCTACTAATACTACTACAACTACAACGGCTGCTGCAACTGCTACTACAACTACTACTAGTGCTACTGCTGCTGCTACTACTAATACTGCTAGTGCTATTACTACTGCTGCTCCCTTAACTATTATTTGTACAATAACCACTACTAGTATAACAACTAATACTACAGCTACTGATACTGCTACTTCTATTACTACTGCTACTAGTACCACTACTACTGCAACTACTGCAACTACTACTACAGCTAATGCTGCTATTACTTCTACTTCTACAGCTACTACTACTATTACTACTAGTTTTGCTACTATTACTCCTACTACTACTGTTATGACTCCTGTAACAACTACTAGTCTAGCTATGAGTGATACTATTACTACTACTACTCCTCCTGCTACGACTACTTCTACTACTACTACAACTACTATTGCGGCTACTACTACTACCACTACTAATAATACTACCTCTACTGTTACTAGCACTACTACTACTTCAACTAATGCTACTACTATTGCTACTACTACAACTGCTACTACTACTTCTACTGCTACTACTCTACATCTGCTACTACTATTACTAACACTATTAGTAGTAGCAGTAGAAACAGTAGTAGTAGCAGTAGTGGCAATAGTTGTAGTTGCAGAAGTAGTAGCCTTAGTCGTAGTTGTAGTTGTAGTAGTAGTAGTAGTAGCAATAGTAGTAGTAGTAGTAGCAGTAGTAGCTATAGTAGTAGTTGTTGTAAGTAGTATAGTAGTACTGCAGAAGTAGTAGTAGTAGTAGTAGTAGTAGTAGCAGCAAGCAGCAGTAGTAGCAGTACTAGTAGTAGTGGGTAGTAGTTGTAGCTGTACTAGTAGTAGTAGTAGTAGTAATAGTAGCAATAGTAGTAGCTGTTGCAGCAACAGTAGTAGTAGTAGTAGTAGAAGTAGTAGTAGCAATAGTAATAGCTGTAGTAGTAGCAGTAGTAGCAATTATAACAGTAGCACTAGTTGTAGCAGCAGTAGTAGTAGTAGATGTAGTACTAGTTGCAGAAGCAATAGTGTTAGTTGTAGCAGTAGTAGCAGTAGCAGTTGGAGTAGTAAGAGTAGTATTAGTAGTAGGAGCAATAGTAGCATTAGTAGTATTAGTAATGGTAGTAGAAGAGGTAGTAGTAGTATTGCCAATACTAGAGATGGAAGTTATAGTAGTACTAGCAGCAGTAGACGTAGTGGTAATAGTTGCAAAAGAAGTAGTAGCAGTAGCAATAGTGGTTGTAGTAGTAGCTACAGTACTAGTAGCAAAAGTAGTAGTGGTAGTAGTAGTGACAGTAGTAGTCGCAATAGTAGTTGTAGTAGTAGCAGCAGAAGTGGGAGTAGGAGTTGGAGTAGGTGCAATAGTTCAAGTTATAGTGGTAGTAGTAGTACTAGTCTGAGTAGCAGTAGTAGCAGTAGCAGGAGTAGGAGTAGTAGTAGGAGGAGGAGGAGGAATAGTAGTAGTAGTAGTAGTCGTTGGAGTAGGAGTACAAGTGGTAACAGGACTAGCAGTAGTAGCAATAGTTGCAGTAGTAGGAGCGGCTGTAATTGCAGTAGATGGTGTAGCAGGGGTAGTAGGCACAGTAGTAGCCACAGCAAGAGTAGTAGTAACTATAGTAATAGTAGTGGAAGTAGTTTTAGTAGGAGTACTAGTAGTAGTAGTAGCAGTAGTTATGGTAGTAGTAGAAGTAGGAGTAATAGTAGTAGTAGTTGCAGTAAGAGCTGCAATAGTAGTAGCAGTGCAGTAGTAGTAGTAGTAGTAGTAGTAGTAGTAGTAGTAGTAGTAGTAGTAGTAGTAGCAGAAGTAGAAGTAGTAGTATTTGGAATAGTAGGAGAAGTGGGAGTTGGCGTTGGAGTAGTAGTTGCAGAAGTAGTAGTAGTACTAGTAGTATTAGTCACAGTATTAGTAGTAATAGTAGTAGTAGTAGTAGTGGTAGTGGTTGTAGTAGTAGGAATAGTAGTATTAGTAGCAGCTATAGTAGTTGTAGTCACAGTAATAGTAGTATGGTAGTGGTTGTAGCAGTAGTAATAGTTGTCATAGTAGTAATAGTAGTAGTAGTAGGGGTAGCAGTAGTAGAGGTATTAGGGGAAGCAGTAGTAGCAATAGTAGTGGTGGAAAGAGTTGTAGTAGCTGTAGTATCAGTAGTAGTACTAGAAAAAGTAGTCGTACTAGTAGAAGTAGTAGTAGAAATAATGGTAGTAGTCGTAGTAGCAGCAGTAATAGGAGTAGTAGTAATTCTAGTGGCAAAAGTAATGGTAGGTGTATTTTAGGGAGTAGGAGTTGGTGTATGAGAAGCAGTTGTAATAGTAGTGCAAAGAGTAGTAGTAGTAGTACCAGTAGTAGTCGTAGTAGTAGTAGGAGGAGGAGAAGGAGTACTATTAGTTGTCGTAGTAGTAGCAGTAGTAAGAGTGGTAGTTGTAGTAGTAGTTGTAGTAGTAGAAATAGTAGTAGGAGTTGTCATAGTTGTTGGAGTTCGATTCAGAGTAGTAGTAGTTGTAGTTGCAGTAGTAGTAGTAGAAGTAGTAATACTAGTAGTAGAGGTTGTAGCATAAGTAGTAATAGTAGTAGTAGTAGTAGCAGTAGTAGTAGTAATTTTAGAAGTAGTAGTATTAGTAGTAATAGTTGTGGTAGTAGTAGTTATACTAGCAATCATCGTAGTAGCAGTAGTAGTTGTTGTAGTTGTAGTTGTAGTAGTGGAAGTAGTTGTAGGAGTGGAAGTAGGAGTAGGAGTTCTAGTAGCAATAGCCATAGTAGTAGTAGTAGTAGTTGTTGTTGTTGTTGTTGTGGCCGCAGTAGTAGTAGCAGTGGTAGTAGTTGTTGTTGTTGTAGTAGTAGTTGTTGTTGTTGTTGTAGTAGTAGTTGTTGTTGTTGTTGTATTAGTAGTAGTTGTAGATGTCGAAGTTGTTGTAGCAATAGTAGTATACGTAGGAATAGCAGTAGTAGCAGGAGGAGTAGCAGTAGTAGTAGGAGTAGGAGTTTGAGTATGAATAGTTATAGTAGCAGTAATAGTAGTAGTAGTGGTGGTGGTGGTAGTAGGAGTTGTAGTAGTGGTTGTGGTGGTAGCAGTTGTAGTAGTAGTAGTAGTAGTTGTTGTTGTCGTTGTATTAGTAGTAGTAGAAATTATACCAATAGTAGTTGTTCTAGTATAACTAGGAGTAGTTGTAGTATCATTAGGAGTAGCAGTAGTAGTAGTACTAGTAAAAGTAGTAGTAGTGGTAGTAGTTGTCGTAGTGGTAGTAGTAGTAGTAGTAGCAGTAGCAGTAGTACTATTAGTAGTGGTAGTACGAGTAGTAATAGTAGCAGTAGGAGTAGTTATCGTAGTAGTAGTACTAGTAGTATTAGCAGTAGTAGTACTAGTAGTATCAGTAGGAGTGATTGTAGTAGTTATTGTTGTAGTTGTGGTAGCAATTGTACAAGTAGTAGTAGTAGTAGCTGTTGTTGTTGTTGTTGCAGTAGTTATAGTAGTCATAGTAGTAGTTGTAGCAGAAGTGGTAATAGTATTTATAGTAATAGTACTAGTAGAGGAAGTAGTAGCGATAATAGTAGTCATAGTAGAAGTAGGAGCAGTAGTATTAATAACAGTAGGAGTAGTAGTAAGAGTAGTAGTGGTAGTAGGAGTAATAGTAGGAGTAGCAGTAGAAGTAATAGTAGTAGTTGTAGTAATAGTAGTCGTAAAAGAAGTAGTAGTAGGAGTAGGAGTAGTGGCAGTAGTAGCAGTTGTAGGAGTAGGAGTAGTATTATTAGTAGTAGCTGGAGCAATAGTGGGAGTAGTAGAAGTTGTAATAGAAGAAGTAGTAGTAGTAGTACCCATAATTGTAGTAGTAGTCGTGGTAGTAGTAGTAGTGGTTGTACTAATAGTAGTAGTAATAATAGTGGTAGTTGCAGTTGGAGTATTAGGAGTAGTAGTAGTTGTAGTTTTTATAGTAGTAGTAGTCATTATTGTGGCAGTTATAGTAGTAGTAGGAGTAGTAGTACTTGTTGTTGTTGTAGAAGTCGTAGTAGGAGTAGTGGTATTAGTCATTGTTGTAGTAGCAGCAATAGTAGCAGTAGTAGCAATAGTAGTAGTACTAGTAGTATTGTTGTTGTAGTAGTTGTTGTAGTCATAGTAGAAGTTGTCGCAGGAGTATTGGTAATATTAGTTGTAGTAGTAGTCGTAAAGTTAGTGGTAGTGGTAGTAGTAGTAGTAGAAGTAGGAGTAGTGGCAGAAGCTGCAGTAGTACTAGTAGTTGTTGTCTTAGTAGTGGCAGTAGTAGTAGTGGTAATAGTAGCAGTACTAGCAGTTGCAATAGCAATAGTAGTTGTAGTAGTAGTAGTGGTAGTAGCAGTAGCATTGGTTGTAGTAGTGGTGGTTGTAATAGTAGTAGTATTAGTAGCAGTAATAGTAGTATTAGGAGTTGGGGCAGCAGTAGGAAGATTAGCAGGAGCAGCAGCAGTAGTAGTTGGAGTAGCAGTAGCAGAATTTGCAGCAGCAACAGCAGTAGCAGTTGTAGTACCAGTAGCAGTAGTAGTAGTAGTAGTGGTTGTTGTTGTTGTTGTAGTAGAAGTAGAAGTAGCAGCAATAGCAGTAGTAGTAGTACCATCAGTCATAGTTGTGGTTGTAATAATAGTAGTAGTAGTAGGAGTAGGAGTAGGGGTGGGAGTTGGAAGAGTAGTAGGAGCAGCATCATCAGCAGTAGTAGGTGTAGTAGTAGCTGTATTAGTAGCAGTAGCGGTAGTGGTAGTAGTAGTAGTAGTACTCGTAGTTGTATTAGCTGTAGTATTAGTAGTAGGAGTAGTTGTAACAATAGTAGTACCACTTGTAGCAGCAGTAGTAGTAATAGTAGCAGTATTAGTAGTAGTACTACCAGTATTATTAGTAGTGGTAATAGTCATAGCAGTTGTATTTGTAGTAGTAGTAATACTTGCAGTGGCAGCAATAGTAGTGGTTGTAGTCTCAATAGTAGCAGTAGAAGTAGAAGTACCAGTAGCAGCAGCAGTCATAGTTGCAGTAGTATTAGTATTAGAGTAGTAGTTGTAATAGCAGTAGTAGTAGTTGTAGTAGGCACAATAGTAGTAGTAGTAGTAGCAATAGCAATAGTAGTAGTCGTAGAAGGAAAAGTACTAGTACTAGTAGTAGTAGTAGTTGTAGTAGTAGTAGTAGTAGAAACTGTAGCTGTAGTGGCCGTAGTTACAATGGCAATTGTAGTAGTAGCAGTTGTTGTAGTAGTCGTACTAGTAGAAATACTAGTATTAGCTTTAGTAGTAGCTGTAGCAGTAATACTAGTGGATGATGTAGCAGTAGTTGTAGAAGTGGTAGTAGAACTAGTAGTAGTAGGAGGAGGATGAGGAGTAGTACTTGTACTAGCAATAGTAAATGTAATAGTAACAGTTGCAGTAGTAGGGGTAGTAGTAGCAGTAGCAGTAGCTGTTGTAGTAGCAATAGTAGTAGTATTAGCAGTAGTAGTAGCAGTAGGAGTAGTAGTAGCGGTAGTAGTGGTAGTAGCTATAGTAGTAGCTATGGTTGTAGCCGTTGTAGTAGCATTAATAGTAGTATTAGCAACAGTAGTAGTAGCGGCAGTGGTATTAGTTGTAGTAGTACTAGTAGTTGTAGCGATAGTAGTAGCAGAAGTAGAACTAATAGTAGTAGCAATAGTTGCAGTAGTTGTAGCACTAGTAGTAGTAGTAGTAGCTGTAGCAGTAGCAGTAGTAGTTGTAGTTGTAGCTATAGTAGTAGTTGTAACTATAGCAGTAGTAGTAGTTCTTGCAATAGGACTAGTAGGAGGAGGAGGAGGAGGAGGAGGAGTAATAGTAGTAGGAGTAGTAGTATTAGTATTAGTACTAGTAGCAGCAGCAGCAGCAGCAGCAGTAGTAGTAGTAGTAGTAGTAGTAGTATTAGTATTAGTATTA
>RXID01015999.1:85000-86015 GCA_005019695.1 Trichopus zeylanicus subsp. travancoricus
GTATTTGTAGTAGAAATAGTAGTAGTAGTAGTAGCAGTAGTCGTAGTTGTAATAGTGGTAAGAGTAACAGTAGTTCTTGTAGTAGTAGTTGTTCTAGTAGTAGTGTAGTTGTAGTTCGAGTAGTAGTAGTTGTGGTTGAGGTAGTTGTAGTAGTAGTAGTAGTCATTGTAGTAGTAGTTGCAGGAGAAGTAGTAGTAGAAGGAGTAGTAGTAGTAGTAATAGTAATAGTTGTTGTGGTTGAAGTACAAGTAGTAGTAGAAGTTGTAGTAGTAGTAATAGTTGTGGTTGTTGTAGTAGTAGAAGTAGTAGCTGAAGTAGGAGTAGCAATAGTAGTAATAGTAGTAGCAGAGATAGTAGTAGTAGAAGCAGTAGCAAAACTAGTAGGTGAAGCAGTAATATTAGCAGCAATAGGAGTAGTAGTAGTAGCAGTAGTTGAAGAAGTTTTAGTAGTTGTAGTAGTAGCAGTAGTAGTAGTAGTTGTTGTTGTAATAGTAATAATTGCAGTAATTGTAGTAGTTGTTGTAGTAGTAGTAGTAGCTGTAACAACAGTTGTTGTAGTAATATTTTAGTTGTTGTAGTAGTATTTGTGTTAGCACTAGTAGTAGTAGTGGTGGTGGTGGTCGTAGTAGTAGCAATAACAACAACAATAGCAGCAATAGCAGTAGGAGTAGTAGTTATTGTAGTAGAAGCAACATTAATAGTATGGGTGGCGGTAGCAATTGTTGTAGTACTATTAGTAGTAGTAATACTAGTAATAAGAGTAGTAGTAGTTGTGGTAGTACCGGCAGCAATAGTAGTAGTAGTAGTTGTAATGGGAGGAGTAGTAGTAGTAGTAGGAGGAGGAGTAGTAGTAGTTGTGGTAGTAGCAGTAGAGATAGTAGTAGTATTGGTGGTAGTAGTAGTAGTAGGAGTAGTTGGCGTTGAAGTAGTAGTTGAACTAGTAGAAGCAACAGTAGCAGTAAAAGTTGGAGTAAGAGCAGTAGCAACAGCAGCAGTAGTGGTAGTAGTAGTAGTA
>RXID01016000.1:0-72304 GCA_005019695.1 Trichopus zeylanicus subsp. travancoricus
CCGGCCCGCCGGCGCGCCGCCTCCGCTCCCTCGGCCGGCCTGCCGGCCTCCTCCTCCGCTCCCGGCCGCGCGACGGGGTGTTATTTGCAAAAATCCGAATTTCGGGGACTTTTCTGTATATCGAAATAATTTCCGGGGGTTTATTTGCAAAAATTTGAATTTGGAGGACGTTTTTGTAAATCTGAGTTCTTTCGGGGTGTTATTTGCAAAATTTCGAAATCCGGGGGGTTAGATATAAAAAATAAGTTTTTAAGGGTGTATGTGTAAAAATAACCAGGGGTAAAATCGGAAATTTTTGGCAAAATTTTGATTAAATAACAATCAGGGGCTGTGGGTAAATATCGGCGAATTTGAGGGGTGGGGGTAATTACGTAAATTACGGGGGGTTAACCGTAATTAAGGCTAATTACGGGGGGTCACCTGTAATTATCCCTAAAAAAAATTATCAATTCAGTCAATTTCGTAAATATAATTATTTGAAATGTAAATTGATTAGATTTGATTAGATTTGATTAGATTTGAAATTTAAATATAATTCGGTATTTGATTATATTTGAAATTAGATATATGATCACCCAATTCTTAATAAGTGATATAATCCTTATTTTTTAATATTTTCTATATTTAATTTTAAAATAAATATAGATATTAAATTAATAAATTAATTAGATATATTTTTGAAGTTTAAAAAAAAATAATATTAGAATTGCATATTTATAATGTTTATTTTTAAAAAAAAAAGATAATTGATTTAAACAGTATTCAATTAATAAAATATTTTTTTAGATAGAACTAATTAATTTATAGGTATCAAAATTTATAGGCATCAACATATAACATAAATAGATGCACATACAATATAAATATATAGACACACAATCAATCTATAAAACACAATATACAACTCAAAAATATACACATAATAAGTTTTTAAGAAGAAAATACAACATATACATATAAAATCATAATATGCAGAATATAAAATAGATAGTCATAAATCGTCATAGATAGTCATCATTAGCATACATAAAGTCAATAAGTTCGAAACATACTTATAATAAAATGTCATATCAGAACTGCTGCTTGAGAAATTCTTACAACCATTCAACCTTAGTATCGTCGTCCATGTCTTCCACAAAAACCATGCCATCGATATCATCAGATGTAAGTGCCTATAGGTAATCTTCAAGAACAATGCAAAAAAACGTCATTTGAATCGGTTTACTATAGAGTACAAAGAAATCGGATTGGCGTGAGAAGTATTCTACTTCATTGTGAATGGATCTTCAAATTTGTTTCATGCAGATTCAATTCCAAAATATTGGTCTATTTTTTGTAGCATTTCCTTATTGTGCTATTTATATAACTATTTTTTCTGAAGCATTTTTTGTAGTATTTCAAAAATTAGTCATATGTTTTAGAAATTTTAATATCATATAAAAATACTCTTGTTGTTAGCTTGCCCTAATATTTATATGCACTAATTTTGACCAATTTTTTAAATTATTAATTTTAAGATAAATATCCTTCCATTGTATCATATATTTTTATATAGCCAGAAAACCATTAAATATGGACAAATGTTAAAATAAAGTTATACAGCCCAGCACCAACCTGGAAACATGAATATTGCCCACCACGAGCTTAAAATTAAAATTAAAATTAGGGTGTCGGGGGGTGGTGGGACCCATTGAATTCGAAATTAAAATTTTGAATTCCTCTTTTCTCCGTCCGAATTGAAACCAATAATTCAAAATTACTAAAATTGTGAATTCACCCAATTTCAAATTTTCATTTAACATCTAAACAGCCAAATTGAGGGAATTGAATCTTCAATTCCCTCAATTCAGCCAATTCAGGAAATTCCCCGGGTTACCAAACAGGGAACTTGTGCCCGAAATGTAAACGGATTAGGAAATAGAATATAGTAGATACACCCCTAGTTTATTGAGATATTATCGAGTGAAATTTTAGATTTAAGAGTTATCGAGATGTAAAATATCAATTACTTTAATATTTGCATATTATTTGTATGGGTTTTTTGAATATCGTTGCAATTTTTGGAGGGAATTTAGGGATTTATTATAAGAAAAGCTACTAGACAATTCTTGAGAACTTCTCAAATTCAGAGTAAGTTCCTTAAAAAGTTGTGATTTTTTGAAATTAAGGTGTGATAAAGTCACACATCTATTTCAAAAAATCACACCTGCAAATATTGATAGATCAATTGCATATAACTCCTTAAAATTTTATCAAATTATATATTTATCCTTCAAACTTAAAAAATTATATATAGCTTTTTAAAATATTACCAAATTATATATTTATTATTGAAACTCAAGAAATTACATATAACTTTTGAAAAAAATTTCAAATTACATGTTTCTCCTTGAAACTTAAAAAATTATAATTTTTTTTGTTACTTGATATATTAAAAAAACTTTAATGTAAATTTATCATTAAAATCAATAATATTTAGAAAATATATATTATTTTGATGTTGTTTAGCTTAAAATAAAAAAATTAAAAAAACTTATGATTGAATGTAAATTAATGTAATTGAAAATATAAGTAAAAGCAATTCTAATTTTGGTTTATATTGAGTCTCATATGTGACCTAAATTGAACCCTAATTCTAGTTAATATCATGTTGAAACGAGTTTAAATCATGTCATGACAAAATTATTATTTTACTTTTCGGGTTTTAATTTAATTTAATATCGTATTAAAATGCTTTAAACTAAACTAAAGAAAAAATAGTTATTTTACATCTTGAATTGAAATTTAATATGAGACAAATCATTCAACTGAACAAAAGAGAATTTTTTGTAATAATAATCTAACTATCAAAGTCTTCTTTAATTAAGTCAGGTATATATTCATTTTTTTGTTTATTTGAATAACGTTAAATGATATATATTCTCCACTTAATTCTAATGATAAATATATACTTGATAAATATCATACAATATATTTGGTAATACAAAAAATTTTAATTTTAAATTTTTGAAGAGAAATATGCAATTTGAAATAATTTCAAGAAATTATATGTAATTTTTTAAGTTTTAAAGATAAATGTGCAATTTGATAAGATTTTAAAGATATTCAATTTTTAAAATTTGGAGGAGAAATATGTAATTTGATAAGATTTCAAAAAATTATGTGCAAGTGACCCAATATTGATTCTAAATTTCAAAAAAAATTTAGGAGTTAAATTTTAATTAAAAAAATACAAGGGGTGATTTTGAATTTCATACTTTTTAAAATAAATTTTTCTTATTATAATTGAGATATAATAAATTTTAGGTGGACAAACACGAAAATCTCTATGAGGGATCAATTAGGGGATCAACCCTCAAACCACGTCCAAGCAATGATCAACTGAGAAAGCTCGAGGTTAAACCCAAGCCACTTGTCTCATATACAATATCGTATATTGAGGACCACCTAAATCAATATTTGTATTTGTATTCGTATTGATTACATATATACCTTTACAATCTTTGAGATATACTCGTTCATATTCTCATTTTATATATATCCATACAAAGATAAGGAAAATAGTTCTTTTTCCTTTTTTTCTCTAATTTATTCATAGCTAATCTTCTTCAATGCTAAATTGGGTGTTGGAGGAGTCAAAATAGCGTAAAATCAGATCAATATAGTGGTTCGGATACCAAACGATCCCAAAAGCTTAAGTTCATATGATATAAGCTTTTTTCACTATATATATTAAATTTTATCTATCCAATATTTGATACGAGACTAATTCATCACACCTGATATAATAACAATCACTCCTTTCGTGTGTGATTTGACCACATCAATTTTAATACTCTTAATCAATAACTATTTTACTCGACTACTTCCACCATATAATTTATATTGACGAATTTTTATCTTATTCTTTTGATTTTTTTTAAGAGAGACTAACATGCCACTCAATTTAGTCGCATAATCATGATAATTTTAGTCTTAAAAATTTGTACAATTTCAAACCCGAAGTTCTAATACCACTTATTGGAAAAGTCACAAGAGTATCTAATTAAATCAATATAGTGGGCCGGATACCAAATCACCCAAAAAACTTAAGTTTACGAGATATAAACTGTTTTCACTATATATATTAGACTTTATCTATCCAATATCCGATATGAGACTAATTCATCACACCTGACATTATAATAAGAGCACATGTCATCGAGACCTCTCCAGTATGTATTTTGCAAGTGAACTAGTTGGAACTCGTGGCTTAAAGTTTAAACCCGCAATGCGATTTGATCTATATAATCATACAACATAAAATTTTAATTTTAAAAAAAGTTAAACATACTTTGAGTTTGAATACGATGAATCGATAATAATTCACGGATGATTTACATTTCATATTCAATTTTCTCTTTTCTTTTATGAAAAGACTACAAATGATTGAAATGGTTTTTCATTAAATCATTGAAAGTTAAAAGAAAAGGGAAAAGTTCATCCCCGTCCAATATATATTTTAAATTTCTTATTAATCCCTTGTAAAAAATCAGTTTGTCCGTTCCGGCCAGTGCGTGCGACATGGGTGGAGCTTCCAGGATTCGCCGTAGGAGACAATGAATGGATGAGTCAGCGGGCGGGCAAGCGGGGCACTTCGGATTAAAGGGTTGAAAAGGATTTTCGAGGGAGTGAAAAAAATAAAAGAAAAATTATTTATAACCTAACCTCTGTAATTTTCGAAATTATCTACCCCTTTTATTTTTTTAAAATATTTATCTACACCCCTTAATTATTATTTAATTAAAGCTTTTTTAAAAAATTTCGATTTTATGCTCGGTTATTTTTACAATTAAACTCCTAAAATTTTATTTTTTATTATTTAACATTCCGAAATTCGAATTTTTACAAGTAACACACGAAATTATTCCGATTTACAAAGAAGTCCTCAAAATTTAGATTTTTGAAGATAACACCCCAAAATTATTCCGATTTACAGAAAATTTTTTGAAATTATTGCGATGGCGGCGAGGGTGGCGGCGCGTGTGCGGCGATGCCCGAGGCCTGCGACGGGAGCGGATGGTGGAGGCTGAGGCCGGCGCGCCAGCGTGCCGGCACGTGGGCAGGGACGGCCAAGGCCGAGGCCGTTTGCACTCGCTACCGGCGCGCTTGGGCACCGGCCTTGGCCTCAGCATGCGGGCGCGAACGGCCTCGGCCTCGGTAGGTGGGCGCGGATGGCCTCGACCTTGGCCGTTTGCGCCCGCATGCCGGCGCGCCGGCCTCAGCCTCTGTCCCGCGTGCCGAGGCCTCCTCTCTTGTCGCCAGCCTCCGGCGTCGCCGCCCGCAGGCCGCCACCCTCGCTGCCGTCGTAATAATTTCGAAAATTTTTCTATAAATTGAAATAATTTTGAGGTGTTATTTGTAAAAATTCAAATTTCTGGGACTTATCTGTAAATCAGAATAATTTTCGAGTGTTAAATAATAAAAAATAAGTTTTTAAGGATTTAATTGTAAAAATAACCAAAGGTAAAATCGGAATTTTTTGAGAAAATTTTGATTAAATAATAATTAGGGGATGTAAGTAAATATTTTGAAAAGGAGGGGGCGTGGGTAATTCCGAAAATTAGGGGTTGTAAGTAATTAGGACTAATTACAGGAATTGTAGGTAATTTCTCCAAAAATAAAAGACTTCATTAAATTACTAAAGAGTTATAAAACTTTGGAGTGACTTATAAGAATTTTACCTTAGAAAAATAAATATATATGTTTAGTTTATGAATAAATTAGAATAAGTTAATTTTTATTGCATTAGTAATTTATTTAAGGATAAGCCAAAAATGACTTATTTTCATGAGTAAGTGTTTGTGAGAAACTAATTTTATTATAGACTATTTTTAGATAAAATAGTTTATTTTTATTTATTTACGTACTAAAAACATTGCAAAATATTGAAAATAAAAAATTATCGAGCATTCTCTTAACATTGATTCCGTTACTATCCAAAACATGCTACAAAGAAATTTTAGCAAAAATTTTCTTCCCTTTTCTAGTAGTCATATGTCATGTTCGTCAAGATAATTAAATCGATTAGAACGTGTTACATGCTGGGCCTTTGAATTATCTAAAATCTTAAACAACGGCATAAACAACTTTTTATTTTTTTTTAATTATAAATTTATGTTTAATATCATATAATTAAAGTATTAGCTATATAAGAATCTATTTGTGGAACGAGCCAACCGACTTGGCAGCAAAATGGCAACTAAACGTGAAACACAAGCTTTAACACTCGTTTGTTAATGGACTAAGAAAAAATTAATCTGATTAAATAATTTTTTACTAAAAATTTAATATTAATTATTTTACATTATTATTAAATTAAATTATTATAAAAAAAGTAATTAAAATTTTCGGATATTAATAAAAAAAATATTAATTTATAAAAATAATTTATTAGACTTAATTTAATTTTATCCCATTATCAAATGCACTAGGTGATCATCTATCATCAAATACTACGACAACTGTTCGGCACGTGCGGAGGCCAGATTTGTGCGCGTCCGGGAGTGGTGGCGCCGAGCGCGACTGAATTCGTTCTCACGTACAAGATGCGCTGCAGATCATTCCCTGCATGAGGGGTGCTTTTGTCATTTCAAAATATTCACATCCTAAAAATAAAAAAAATTCACATTCAGGCCTTTTACCCTTTCGGTAAATCGCATTTTCGTCTGGTTTCGGCTCTCTCTTCTCCCGCGCTCCGCCGCCGCCGCCGCCGCCGTTTTCCCCGAAACCCCAAACCAGGGTAGAAGAAGAAGACAAAGAATAGATGAAGAAGCACGGGAAGCTGACGATGGAGAACTACCTCGTCTTCATCTCCAATCCTGCTCGCCGATCCCTCCTCACCATCGACCAGCTCAATCAGGTCCATTTCCCCCGAGTTCCGACCTTTTTTTTTTTCCTTTTATTTCTTTACTGGAAAGCTCTCTCCGGATCTCGAATAAGATCGTCTTGATGCACGGCTTCGTCAAGCTCCACCGCTGGACCAAGGTGTGCGTCCCGAAACCCTAAGCCCCTTATTCCTTTTCGTAAATCTAACGATTTGTACCAGATGTCCATCCTGGAGGTGCTGGGAGTCCTATATCTGACTCCACCGACCAGATCCATGGTCCAGGGCGGGGGCCGCGCCGCCGGGTTCCTGCCAGAGCAGGTGCAAAAGGACATGGAGGCGATCGGGTTCGGGGAGTGCCACGTGCAGTTCGTCGTCACCGTCGGATCCGGCGAAACGAAGGTCGTGGAGGCCTCATCGGCGAAGCAGAGCCGTCCGGCCGAGGCCGAGGCCGCGGCCAGCGGGAAAAAGAAGAGGAGGAAGAAGAAGAATGGGGATCGGGATCGGAGGAGAAGGGGAAGCCTCCGAAAAAGACGAAAAAGATAGCCGTCCTTCCTCCTGGGTTCTTGATGCCGTTGGACTACATCTCGGTCTCTGGAGCGCCGGATGCCGTCTGAACTCGAAGAATCGAAAGCATCTCGCTGTCAGGTAAATAAAATAAAATAAAATAAAATAAAAATCTAAACTAAGGTAGAAATCGGAAACCTTTTTTGCCTGTGGATATTGAATTCTTGAGTTTAAAATTGTCTGGTTTTTGTTAGTGAATATGAAGTTGCCTTTTTCTTGTCCGAATATTTCTCGATTATTGTTTGCACTTTTTATTAGCATTTGATGCATTAAACTGTTTCTCATTTATGCTTGCATTTGGTTTGATGCATTTTTGGTTTAGGGTGAAATATGCAAATGTCACTCTGATGTGTAGAAATGAAAAACGATTATGGGTTTATTTGCAAATATCACTCGATGGCAACCATTCACTCTCCACCATTTGATGCTGTGATGGCTTTTCTTTGAAGGCAATACAGTGTCAACTTTAGTTTGGCACAACTAAATGCAGTACTCAGGATAAGGTTTGTTAGGAATCATGCTGTCGGTATTCAACCTTTCAGTGAAAATGAGATTTTACGTGTCCGTTTGAATTGAGATTATTTCATTCTTAATCGGCGATTAAGTATGTTTTAATACAGAATTTGGCCCGATTAAGAAGGAGAGACGGCTTTTAATGCGACTATTCTCGATCCCCAAATGACTAAAAAAACAATAAAGAATTTAATTATTGTAGTCGTAATTGTTATTGAATTTCGATGCGTAGTGCGTGAAGGTGTGGCGATCCAACATTCTTAATTTAGAAACCCACAGAGCAACCGCATGTATGCAGTATACCGACTGCGCCCCAGTTCTCACCTCTCACCTAACCAAATCAGTGGTTCCAATTGGATCTGGAATGTTGGATCCAGATCTGGTATCCGGTTCAGATCCAACGGACTGGATCTGTAGCTACCGTCGCTACGGTGGCGGCTGAATCCGGTCTCCTCCCCCATTGGTGACACTGACGCCTGTAGTCGCAACTCTGTTTAGTCGCAACTCTGTTGGGCAGCGAATCGCGTGACGTCGTGCGCGCCAACCGGCGCCCTTTCTCTTCCCATTTTATAAATTCGAGCTGGCAAGCTCGCCAACTCCACGCTCGTTTCCCGAGATCGAATCCGTTTCCCCGTCTTATCTTATCTCTCGGGTCTGAATTTAACTCGACTCGATACCATCATACAAGTCTCCATTCGCCGCATGAGTTAAGAAAGATTGGCTCTGCGCGAGATTGTAATCCAATCTAAAGTTGGTAATCCGATCACGAAATCCAGATGCCGATCCTACCCGAACTCGCGAACTCGCGTTTCCCCATGTGGTGGCGTTCCCGGTTTGGCGGGCTAGACGGGGGAGCGGCTCTAATAAATGCCGCGGTACCTCTGCAACCCAAGCTTTCTGTGCTCTTTCCCTCTTCTTCACATTCTTCGTCTTCTTTTTTCCTTTGTTTTCCCTCGCCCATATCGGCATTCGCTGCTGTTTTCTCTCAGATTTGATCGAATTTTTGGCTGCAGAGTCCTGATTTCGAGCTGTTGCGGGGGATCTGAGGTCGGGAACCGTGTTTTTTTTTTTTTTTCTTTTGAGCTTTGTTTTTATTCTCCGATTGATGCGGAGTGTTGATTTGTCGGATTTGTTGACCCAACTTGGCGATTAGAGATCCAGCATGTGGTTCAGTGTGAATGATTTCTCTGATTTCTGGCTGATCTGCGTTTTGTTATTGATATTGTCGTTGTTTTTCTCTAATTTGATGGGTCCTGCTAAGGGTTTGATGTTTTAGTACTTCTGCATTGGCAGGAGATTTAGTTGTCAATTATTGAAATGCATCTATGCTTCATTCGAAGATGAAATGGCTAATGGAAAGGAAAGTGATAGCAGGTCTTTGTGAGCAATTTGTTGCATCATTATAATGTGGGAAATTGAGTAATCTGTCGGAAATATGCTTTCTCCATTTGTACTAACAGAGTGGCAAGATTTGAGTTTGTGCTATGCCAGTTTTTATGAAAGTGCAGTCTTTGATAGAGGCAATAGTCTTTGTATTTGAGTATGTGTTCTTAGCTCATATGGAGCTTTAGTTATGCGATTAGGTGCATAAATCTGAAATCAATGGTTAAATTTTGTTATTGTATGCTTTTGCTTCCTAAAAATAGTAATTTCGTTTTTGGAAATATTTATATTTTCTTCCCTTCAAATTATAACGTAGCTATACAGTCTGATTGATTACATCTCTTTCAGTCTCGTATTCCATTCCAGAGGTTAAACCAGTATGATTTCCACTTTTCACAGGTTATATTAGTTTTATCTTCATGCCGTGGTTACAGGACAGCTTTGTTCTCGGAATTCACAAGCATTATTCTACAACTACAAACAGTCTCCTATTCAGAGGATGCTTGATTTTGATTTCCTTTGTGGTCTGTATAATTTCTACTTCATTTTTTAAGATAGATGTAGTACTTTCTTTTTGTATTTTCTGTTAGCTATCTTGATGCGTCATGGTATTAGTTAAATAACTCTTTTCCTTTTTCTTTTAGGGAGGGAAACACCCTCTGTTGCTGGCGTAATCAACCCAGGTGCGGAGGGATTTCACAAGCTGTTCTTTGGTCCGGAGGAAATAGCTATTCCTGTTCATTCAAGGTGAGAGGAATTGCTCACTTTTGATACCTTCAAAATTACTTCTGAACCTGTATCTCATTTTCTATGGTGACTTGGGATCCATGAACTCTATGTTTCAATGGCCTTCTTTACTGTAATTACCAAGGGATATGTGTTTTTTGCATTAAATTGGCTATACAATGCATAACTGCTAAAGATCGAGTCTACTCCAGTCCCTGTAAAGTCAAATTGATGAGCTGGACTTAACTTTTATAAGAACATGTGTATATAGTATATTTCCTGTTTTCCACATGCAGCCAAATAGATACGTTTGGATTTATTATGAACTGTGACAAAATTATACAATGGTTGTTGGGCATATCCTTCACCTTGCTCGTGTTATATTGTAGCATTGAAGCAGCTTGTAGTGCACACCCAACAGCTGATGTTTTCATCAATTTTGCATCATTTAGAAGGTTGGTAATCTCTTTTCATTAAATACTTCAGAATCAAGAAAATTTCATAATCTACATTGCTGAGAAATTATTTTATTGGCTATGAATGCAGTGCAGCTGCTTCCTCCTTGTCTGCTCTGAAGCAGCCAACAATTAAAATTGTTGCTATAATAGCTGAAGGTGTTCCAGAATCAGACACAAAGCAGCTGATTGCTTATGCACATGCAAACAACAAGGTATCCAAGCTTGGGTAACTATGCCTTTAAATTCATATTGTATGAAGATAACCTTGTGGAATTGTGAATCTGTCATCTGGGATTTGTGTAGGGAATTAGTGAATCCTATACTGCATCAGGATCTTACGTGTAGATAAATATTTTTCAATGGATTTGATAAACAATTTACTTGCTTTAAACTGGAGTGAAGGTTTTCTTTTTTTTCCAAAAAAAAGGGTCTAAAGGTCCATTGAGTAGTTACCTCTTGAGTTTGACCTCCTGTTTCAAACTGACTGTTTATTTCAAAAGCATAATTTTTTTATGGCTGCAGGTTATTATTGGTCCTGAAACTGTCGGAGGAGTCCAAGCTGGAACTTTCAAAATTGGTGACACTGCTGCAACTATTGACAATATAATTCAATGCAAGCTTTACAGACCCGGGTCTGTTGGATTTGTCTCCAAATCGGTATGTTCTCATACAGGGCACATTTCTACCTGGCTTATACTTCCTGTGCATTGTCATTTATGAAATGCATCGTCACTTCTATAGACTGAAAATAGCATAAACTAGTAGTCTCGTAGAAGAAAATATTGTTTATCAAATTAGTTGGAGTAAATTTACTTTTTTTCCGGTAAATATATGGGTATCCCTAAGCATCCCCTGTCACGGACTTTCCCAGACAATCTCATACTGACCCAGTCATGCATGTATGGCCATGTGAATTTTGGCACAAAGAAGAACCTAATTCTTTGATTTCGTTATTATCTTTTCTGGAATGCAAATAATGACAAATACAGTTAAAGATAATTTCACTATAAATTTTAGCTGCACCTTATGATGTGAAACTGCTGCTTTTGATTCAGAACCTAGATACAAGTTAACTTCAGTTATAGCCCAATCATGTGTATCAGAACCATTTAAAGACAATCACAACCACCACACTAAATTGCTTCGCAAATGGTTCAGCTACTTTCACTTGATTTAACTTTATGGCTTATATTGCTCATAATCTTAAGGATTCTATCTGATGATCACAGGGGGGAATGTCAAATGAAATGTATAGCACTATTGCCCGAGTTACAGATGGAATATAGGTATGTGCATATTGTTCTTGATTGATTACTTTCAGCTCTAAATATTGTAAAATCTAATATTATGAAAAACTGGTTGAGTCATTTTAGGAATTGCAATTGGAGTTGTTTTTCCTGGCTCAACTCTTTCTGATCATATTCTGAGGTTTAACAATATACCGCAGGTAGGGCCATTCGTTTTGTTTAGATTATAAGGTTTTGTCTATAATGATTTGATTAGTTGTTGGATTTTTCTATTATACTGGAAGATAAAGTTTTATTTGTTCTTTGCTCAAACAATGCAAAATCTATTTCAACGGCAAGGCAAAAACAAATGGAAACTATATAGCAGGTTTGTCCTTTTTTAGGCGTGTAATAAAAAAAAATAAAGATCTTCATACTTCAAAAATATGTAGACTGTAATGTTTGATTCCAATTCTGAAATTTTTTTGTAATGTTTTGATAATGTTTCTGAATTACCATAGATAAAAATGATGGTTGTGCTTGGAGAACTTGGGGGCCAAGATGAATATTCCTTGGTAAAAGCTCCTAAAGAAGGAAAGGTAACCAAACCAGTGGTTGCATGGGTTAGTGGAACTTGTGCACGTCTCTTCAAGTCTGAAGTGCAATTTGGTCATGCTGTAAGTTAAATTTGCCATTCTTGTTCTCTTCAGTACTATTGCTAAATGTTAATAGAAATAGTTGATAGCACTCAGCAACACTGCCTTTGCAGTTCAAGAGTTAGTTTTTCCCTTACCATTGAGCCTGTTAATCAGGGTGCAAAAAGTGGTGTTGAGTTGGAATCTTCACAAGCAAAAAATAAAGCTCTGAGAGAGGCAGGGGCAGTTGTTTCAACTTCTTATGAAGCTTTGGAAGTTGCAATTAAGGAGACATTCACAAAGCTAGTATGATTTATTTCTACACTTCTTGTCTTTAAGATGTTTTATCCTTCTGCTTCACAAGCACTTAATACAAGCACATTCTGTGATATTTGTTCTTCACTGTCAAGTAATCTTGCATAACCTTGTTCTTATATTTTTCTTAGGTTGAAGAAGGAAAGATTAATCCTGTATCTGAAGTTAAGCCAGCTCAAATCCCAGAGGACCTTAGTGTTGCAATTAAAAGTGGCAAGGTCCGAGCTCCTGCGTGTATTATCTGCACCATATCTGATGACAGAGGTCTGACGGAGCTATTTCCCTATATTTCCTTTTCATACCTTGTTTCTGGCATGCATATATGTTTTCTTAGATATCCAACCTTGCTGTCAAATGCAAGTGAAGAACAATGTTATGCTGGAGTACCAATGTCCAACATAGTTGAATAGGGTTATGGCGTTGGTGATGTTATTTCTCTTTTGTGGTTCAAGCGCAGCCTTCCCCGTTATTGCACACAATTCATTGAGGTGTGGTTTCTTGGGATATTCATACGTGTGCAAGATATATACTTCATTTTCCCAGTCAAAAACTGGAATGGGGGGGTTGCCAATTTATAAAGTTTCTTCTGTTCAGAGCTTTAGAATTTGAATTTAGTCTCAGTTTTCTAATCAGAGAGAAAGAAGAGGGTTCAACCATTTTCTTCTTTTGAGGTTCTTAATGAGATTGAAATATCCCTTGTGTCTTCTGGTTCTGATCCTGGTTCAACATGCAGCTTACCTTCTAGCACATGTGGTTAATTCATTGCTTGCTTTGTTGTACTTTCATAGAAGAAATCCTTTTCTTGTATCTATAGGTTTCCCTCACTATTTATAGTTGATAGTTTACTTTGTGCAATGGTCAGATCTGTATCATGTTATGTGCCGACCATGGTCCGTGTGTCTCTGGTGCCCACAACACTATAGTTACTGCAAGGGCTGGAAAGGATCTAGTTTCCAGCCTTTTGTCAGGTAATTTACTGGCAACCATAGTTTATACTGGTTTTAATTTATATAATAATGCACACTGCTTCACTGTTTCAAAACTAACAAATTTCTAAAACAGGGTTGCTAACAATTGGTCCTCATTTTGGTGGTGGCAATTGATGATGCTGCTAGATACTTCAAGGATGCTTATGACAGGGTATGGTTGCTATATGTTAATATACTGCTTTTTTGTTTCATTTGCTACGGATAGTTGTCTTTTCATCTTTATTTCTGAAGCTGGTTGCTGAACAAACATTTCCCAGGGTCTCACGCCTTACGAGTTTGTTGAAGGCATGAAGAAGCAAGGCATTCGAGCGCCAGGAATTGGACACAGGTATGTATCCCTTGCTAGTTAATTGTGCCTCTAGTTTGAACTTTTACTTCAATTTGTGATCTATATGTTGATCCTTCTTTATTGGTTTTGAGTACAATTTTTGTTCCCAATCTGTTCAATTTAAATGTAACAGGTAAATTAGATTTGCCTGTTTGGGAATTCTTTTCTGTGATCTGGCATGAATGACATGGTTTATTTATTGCTGAAAGGATCAAGCAAGGAGACAATAGAGACAAGAGAGTGCAGCTACTGCAGGAATATGCACACACTCATTTTCCTTCTGTGAAATATATGGAATATGCTGTAAAAGTTGAAACCTACACACTATCGAAGGCTAACAACTTGGTCCTGAATGTTGATGGTGCTATTGGATCTCTTTTCCTGGATCTTCTTGCTGGCAGTGGAATGTTTAGCAAGCAAGAGATTAATGAGATTGTTGAGATTGGATACTTGAATGGCTTGTTTGTGCTTAGCTCAATCAATAGGTTTGATTGGGTGAGTTTCATCATTACTGTCCTCATGTTTTTTTACCAAGACAAATAAACCTACCCTGAATGAATCATCCCTACTGCTTGAATATGACTGTCCCACCTTTCTGTTCACCTTTTGGTTTATGGTTTACAAATTATTGTCTGTCTCTTATTCTGATGAATAACTCCCTCTTTTGTCAGAGCAAACTTTTCGAATAGATGTGTAGAGCTTTATCTAGGATGTCTTGAATTTGAGCTGTGGACCTTTGACATGTGTTAGTCCTGTGACCTTATAGAATATTTATTGATTTATTTTTAAAACAAATTTGATTATGTAATTCAGATTAGATAGTTTGGAAATATAGTGAGTGACTTAAGTTTGACTGTCTGATTGATATTTGTATAATAATGAATGACAACATTAACGGAGCTAAATTTTATGTGTGTGCTCATTTGGGTATTTCATGATGAGTTGAAACGTTTTACAGTATACTCAATATCTGATTTCATCTTGAGGTTGCCTGCTTGGAGGAGGATAAATTTTATGAGACAAAATCCAATTAAAAATATAGATTTAAATTGATTTATTTGAATTATTTGATATTTGGACCTTTTTATAAATATTTGGCTTTATTTGTAATTATAAAATTTTAATTTGTAATTATAATAAACTTGAGGGGTATTTTTGTAAAAAGCTAAATCAAAGTCATTTATAATTCAGAACAAAATAAAGAAAGAATATAGAACGTTTTTCCTCTGTTCTTCTTCGTTCTTGACCTATTCGAAGTAGTTCTTTTTTATTTGAAATTTTTTCTCCTGTTTAACTCTTCTTTATCAAAAAATGGCAAAGACTTAAGGTGGATCAATTAGAAATTATAAATAAAGATTTTAGAATTTCATTTCAGTTCCTAAGATATGTAAATTCGTTTAATTCAGTTTTAAATTCGTTTTTCTCGCAGATTTTGCATCAAAAGGTAAAATTAGATCTCACAATTGGTATCAAAGTCAACTTTTGATAATTGGTTCGTGAAAAATCGAATTATAATTTATTTTCTGTTGAATTTCTTAAAACCCAATTTGGGAAATTGAATTTGTCTCAGGTTTGATTAAAAATGGTTTTGAATAATTTATTAATATCCACAATTCTATTCGGGGAGAAAAATTCGAAATTGAATTTCAAAATTTGATTTATGGTGAGTCTTCTTAAATCAATTGAATTTTTAATTTTTTTTTGTAAATTAAAATTTTAAGAGGATTTTAATGCAAAATTATAATTTAATACAATTCGAATTGTAATTCGAATTCAATCTCGGTACTACGCTTATATTAATTAAGATTGTTAATCTTTATTAATTAAACTAATGACTATTTGAGTTAATAAAAATAAATTATTATTATTATTTACTTGTGGGTATATTTATGAGTTAAAATAACCAAATATTTCTTTAAAGGATTTTGAGATTATTTTAATTTATAAATATTATTATTTTGTATTTATTTTTAACTCTGATCAATTTAACCCAAATGTTGAGTTGATGTAGAAAAGAAAAAAATATAAAATATTTTGAAAATTTATTTGTGACAATAAAAGAAAGATAAAGCAAACTTTTATTATTTGTTGTGATTATTATGGATTTTATTGGTGGAATCTTGTAATTTGTATTATTCTCCCAAAGGAGGTATTACAAGATCATAATTTTATTCTAATTCTGATTTTACGGGTGATTTGTGGGATATCGTGGTTTGTGTTAGTCTTGTAAAAGAGTTAATATAAAATTACAATGATAATCCTTATTTGAATCAATGAAATTATGAATTCTTTATTATTAAAATGTATTTGTTGTATATTTGAGCTATATATTACAAAATTTGCAGTATGAAATCTAATAGTCAGTTTTTCAAGATCGAGATATTGAATAGATCAAATTACTCGATTTGGAGAAATGAACTGGAGGCTCATTTGACATTTCAAGATTTTGAAATTGTTCTTAACACTACTAAATCGCCTATTGAATTTAGCCAGTTTAAAAAACAACACATAGTAAATAAATTAGCAAAACTGTTAATCAGAAGAACAGTTTCTGAAACAATTCGTGTCAGTTTGCCAGATGTTTATTCTGTCAAAGAATTGTTTCAGAATATTCATGATAGGTTTGTTGGGTCTTCTAAAGACAAAAAATTGTCTTTGATTCGTAAATTCCACAATACAAAATTGGCTGAGTATGAGAATTTTCGAGAGTATATTTTGACAATATTTTCCAAAAGACATGAGTTGAAATATCTAATTTGTTTTGAATCAAATTATATTAATGTTTCTTCTGATGCATGGATTGTGGACTCGGGATTATTGGTTCGTATAACAATTATTATGCAGAGATTCCTAAAACTAAGAAAATCAGATGATCAAGAAAGGTATGTCTTCACGGGGAATAATGAGCGAGCTGATGTTGTCGGTATTAGGACATACATTCTGGTTCTCCATAGTGGTTCTATTGTTTTACTATCAAATACAGTTTTTTGTATCAGTTATCAGACGTAACGTATTGTCGGTCTCTAAGCTTACAGAAACTGGTTAGTATTTTGTTTTTGGCAAAGACTATGTATCTCTGATGTATGATAGTGTTGTTGTTGCTACTGTTACTGTATCTGATAGTTTATCTAAACTGCATGTAAAACTGAAAGTTGATTTTGTAGTATGGTACTATAATATCGATTTAAGATATATATTTTCTTGTGATTCGAACGTACAATTAGATAAGAATTTTTCTTGTCTATAACATTGTCATTTAGGTTATATTGGTAGAAACAGATTGGAGATACTACTATAACGGAATTCTGCAGAATATAAATTTTGATGATTTTGGTGTTTGTGTAGATTGTATTAAAAGTTAGATGATAAGAATATCATTTCAAAATGTATTAACGTCTAATAATTTATTAGATTTAATTTATACAAATATTTGTAGTTCGAATGGCGTAGCCATAAGGAACAACTAGAGGTATTTTGTAACATTCATTGATGATTATTCATGATATAAATGTGTATTTGTTACATAGAAAGTCAGATATTTTTTAAATATTTAAAATGTATAAAGTTGAAGTTGAAAATCAATAAAGAAGAAAAATTAAAGTTATCAGATCAGATAGTGAAGATGAATACACTCCAGATGTTTTTCGAAATTTCTTACAGGAGTATGGAATTATTACAAATACAACCATTTCAGGAAATGCAAAGTAAAATGAAGTATAAGAAAAGAGAAATAGGACTTTGATGGATATAGTATGTTATATGTTGATTTTCAGTGAGTTACCGGATTCTTTATGGAGCGAAATATTAAAAACGACTACATATATTTTAAATAAAATACCATCCAAATTTGTTTCTAAAATTTCTTTCGAATTATGACTTGGCAGAAAGCCTACTTTGAATCATCTTAAAATTTGGGACTGTGATGTAGAAGTTAGAATTGTGTAATCTACTAAATCAAAAACTGCAGTTCGGTATTTGAGTTGTAAGTTCATTGGTTTTTCGGAAAAATCTAAATGTTACAAATTATATAATTCTGTTCAGGATTTCATATTTAAAAATAGAAATGTTAAATTTATTGAGTAGGGCACATCTGTCATAGAAAATAAGAGAAAAAGAATTGAAGTTAATGATGAGTCAAATAGAGCTAAATAAGATGAAGTACCAATGACTGTATCAGACCAGTCAAATGAAAGATCCAGAAAAATTCATAAATCAGCTATATCAGATAACTATATTACATATTTTGAGAAAACTGGAGATATGTATATTAAGGGTTCAAACAATTTAGATGGGATATCTATATCATTAATCACAGAAAATGATAATTCACTGAATTTTTCAGAAATCATAAGTAATGAGAATGCAAAATTTTGGTTGAATGCAATAATTGAAGAAATCGACACAATACAGAAAAATAAGATTTGATTCCTACTGCAAACTCCTGTAAACTATAAACCAATTGACTGTAAATAAATGTATAAGACTAAATTGAAAGTCAATGGTGAAGTCGACAAAATATAAAGTAAAGTTAGTTATTAAAGGTTACACTCAGAGAGAGAATTGATTATAATGAGATATTTTCTCCAGCTTTTAGAAAAGATTCATTAAGAATCTTTATGGTATTGGTTGCACACTATGAGTATGAACTCATTCAGATAAATGTTAAAACAGTATTTTTGAATGAAATTTTTGAAGAAAAAATTTATATAATTCAGATAGAAGGGTTTATCAGAAAGGATGATGAAACACAAGTTTGTAAACTATATAAATTTATTTATGGTTTAAAACAAACGTCTCTATAGTGCTATATATAGTTGATAATTGTGTATATCTGAAATTAGTGGAGATGAAGTTCAAATATTAATGTTATATGTTGATGATATTTTATTAGCTATAATAAACCGAATTTTCTCAGAAAAACTGAAAAGATGTTGTCTAGAGTTTTTAGAGAAACAGAAAGCATCAATTACTTAGGTTTTTTCAGTAGACATATATTGCTAAAATTCTTCAGAAATATAATATGAATAATTGTAAAGTTGAAAAATCACGTACAGTCAAATGTGGTAAGCTTAATCTTCAGTAATGTCTTCAGAATAAAATTGAAAGACGAGAAATATAGAAAATTTTCTATAGTTCAGTTGTTAACAGTTTGATGTACTTGATAATTTGTATCCATTCAAATATTATTTTTATTATGGGACTTTTTGGCAGATATCAGAGTAATTAAAAAATGACTTATTAAAGAGCAGTTAAGAAGATTTTTCGTTATTTAAAAAAAATCCAAAATTGTATGTTTTTATTTGATGGTTATAAATCATTAAATGTTTTTAGATATACAGACTCTGATTGAAAAAGATGTAAGGACAATTTGATATTAACATCTGAATATGTATTTACTTTAGCAGATGAAGTTATTTCATGGTATAGTATGAAACAAATTACTACTGTTTTGTCAACTATAGAGACAGAGTATATAACTTGTTGTGAAGTTAGCAAACATACTATGTGGTTGAAATATTTTCTTTTTGACTTTTAAGTGGTTGATCATATTAATAGGTTAATGCAGATAGTCTGTGATAATAATGCAGTTATATTTCTTATTAAGAATGGTAGATGTCATTTCAAACTAAAGCATATGAAATTGCAATTTCATTATGTCCGTGAAAAGTTCAGAAAAAAAATATTATTATTTCACGGATTTTCTTTATAAATAATCTGGTTAATCTAATAACTAAATAGCTTGCGGTGAAAATATTTAAAGAGCATACTAATCATATAGGGATAGTTTGTAAAGATGATATCATATTTTGATTGTTATATGCATTTTTATCTTTTCACAATCTGTTTATTAGTAAAATATTTCTTTCCTTTTTATTTGATTTCAATATAGGGAGGTTGGTAATGATCACGTACATGAGGACCTAATGATCATGTGTAGGTGATTTCTGAAATGCTTGAGGTGAAGGTATGATTCGGTATCATATTCGTTTTATATTTCTCACTTAGATGAAGTGCATTAACACTTGTGAATGTCCTCAGTAAAATTTGTATATCTAAGTAATGTGTCTTTGAGAAAAGTACTAAAAGAGTAGACTATCAGTGGAAGAAACATGATAATTTTCACTACCGTTATATTTTATTGTATGTTTTGCTCTACGAACACATTGTCTATATTTATATTTGATGTTATTCAGCTCAACTGATATAGTACTTTACTTATTTTGATGTGAAAATGGTTGATATATCATTAGTATACATCTACCCATTGCTGAGCATGTATGAAGACTGCTGAGAAAGAGTGATTTAGTCCATTCTCTCTGAATTGTACAATTGAGATCCCATGTGAAAATTGACTTCTTAAAAAATTATTTTCAATATGCATTTACTTATATATGTATAAATAAACATATCTACGGTTAAGTAGGGGATTGTTAGTCTTGCGACCTTTTAGACAGTTTATTGATTTATTTTTAAATAAATTTGATTGTTCAATTCGGATCAGACAGTTTGGAAATGTAGTGAGTGTTTAAGTTTAATTGTTTGATTGATATTTATATAATAATATATGATAATATAGATGGAGCAAAATTTTATATGTGTACTCATTTGGGTGTTTCGTGATGGATCAGAACGTTTTACAGTGTATCTATCATTTGATTTCATCTTGAGGTTGCCTGCTTGAAGGAGGATAAATTTTATGAGATTGAATGCGATTAAAAATATAAATATAAATTGATTTATTTGAATTATTTGAATTTTGGATTTTTTTTTTGTAAATATTTGATTTTATTTGTAGTTATAAAACTTTGATTTATAGTTATAATAGACTTGAGGGGTTTTTTTGCAAAAAATCAAATCAAATCAAAGTCGGTTATAATTCAAAACGAAATAGAGAAAGAATATAGAATGTTTTTCCTCTGTTTTTCTTCGTTCTCGACTTGATCGAAACAGTTTTTTTTTATTTGAAATTTTTTCTTTTTTTCAACTTTTCTCCATCAAAGAGTGGTAAAAACTCATGGTAGATCAGTTGAGAATTATAGATAAATATTTCAGAATTCATTTCAGTCCCTAAGGTATGTAAATTCGTTTAATTTAGTTTTAAACTCATTTTGTTCGCGGATTTCGAATCAAAAAGTAAAACTAGAGTCCACAACATAAGGCTATTCCTTGAAGAGATGTGTCACACTCCATTGTTTTGAATATGTTGTTCATAATCATGTTATTATTGTTCAAACCAAAAATGCCTATGTTGTTTTCCTATATTTCTTCCATTTAATTTTGTTGAAATGGATAGGCTGGAAAGAGTTCAACTGTTCATCTAATTTTTCACTTGACTTCTACAGGCACGCAGAAGAGATTGAAGCAGCCACTTTACCGCCACCCATGGGAAGATGTTCTTTGTACAAAATGATTGCCTTTATGAATCTGCTTCAATGGTCGCAATTTACTTTTCTCTCCTTTACAAGTTAATCTTCAAGTTGTCCAAATAGGTTGTCAGACAATAATGCATCTCTTTCAAGCATCGGCCTCAGCATTTAAACTGTGAGTAGTACCAGAAACCAAACTGTTATATTTGGCCAAGTGCCAGTTTTGTTTTGGTGACAAGTTCTAGGATCTTTGTTGGTTTGCACCAAATGCCTTATGGGCGATCATGAGCTTCCCTTGGATGTATTCATTTTTGTAACGTTTATGTCTTAAAATATTTTTGAATAAACATGGAGAGCTTAAATTGTTTGAGTGGGTACTCTTTTTCTTTACTCAATTGCCTTGTGGTTCAAATTTTTGACCAAACCATATTTTGGTTTTATGCTGTGATATTTAGAATGAAAAGGCATGGAGAGATTGTGGAAGAAGATTTGGAGATACAAAATATAGCAGCTGAGTGGGAGTTGCTTAGTGCAAGACCAGCCTGCAGAAAGGCTTCTGAAGGTTCAAAGGGCTGAGGCAAGTCTCCTACACTATCTTTTCTTAAGCTTCAGAAATTTTGGTGAGACCGTTTTAAAGGTGCTGTTGGTGGCCTCTTAATTTATTCTTCAGGCTTCTATTTTTTAACCGTGTTAGAATAATATTGAATCTTTCTATTTAGGACTCTGAGCTGTCCACAGAGGATCCTGAGCATTTAGTCCATGTGTATATTCATGGAACCAATACTAAACCTATGCATGGTTGGTATCTTGTACCTGGACAGGTCAATGCCTAGTCCAGTTCAGAACACGCTGGAAACAATTACATTATTATAACTAATAGCTAGTTAAGATCAGAAATATTTTATTAGCACTGGCATCACATCATGCTGCATATACGATCTCTAATATCATTCTTTTACTATAGATGGACAATGACAGGTGCTTGGGGTGGTCCAAATCTTGGTTGCAAAACAGGTACTTTGTCTCTGTTCTCTTGTTCCTGTGGCTGTCATTCTCTTCAACATACACCATGACTCGTGCAAATTCTAATTTTATTCTGATGATTGATTATGCTGGTTATACTGATATCAGTTTTGTCCATTTCAGGTTTCTATGTATATCAGCTCCATGTTTCCTTTACTCAAGAGTTCAAATTCTGGCAAATGTGCAATGGTGTCGGACTTTCAAGCATGATGCATTATTTTTTGACAGGAATTGGATTCTTGGTCCGCTAGATGAATTAATTAGGTTTTAGGAATATATAATGGAACCTGTAATCCATGGACTGCTTAGTTTAATCTCCACTACGAATTAAAGTTGGATGGCAATTAATCAGTAATTAAAAACTGAAAACCTGCATATCTGTGAGCTGGAACAAGGGGTTTTAGGACTGATCACAGGCAGATTCATTAGTCTTTAGCCATGAGGTTTATTAAAAGAATCATCAGCACAGGACATTGTTTAGTTAGCAATACTAAAAGCTGCGGATAAGAGTACAAGACATAGTTGTCGTTATGGATCACTAAGGCAGATTTTTCATTAGGTAATTAAAATAGTAATCATTGGCCATCACAGGCTTTATTATACGCCATTACAGCCATAAAAAATTTTGCATGTCAACAAAAACAACTGTAAATTACATATAAGCCGTGGAAAGTGACAATAACATGTTGCCGCTTAATCTTTTTTCTATTTTTTGGTAGGCAATTTATCCTATATTACTAAGTCTCAAGAAAAGAAAAAAAAATAATTACATATATCTCTATGAAAACTTTTTAAATTATATACGTCTCATCATATTTTTTTAAAATGGTCAATTACATATAATTTTTTAAAATCTTACTAAATTACATATTTTTCCTCTAAATTTAAAAAAATTACATTAAATCTTGTAAAATTATATATTTTTCCTTAAAATTTAAAAAATTACATATAATTTCTTGAAATTTTTTTCCAAATTACATACTTCTGAAAACTTAAAAAGTTATACTTTTTTTTGGGATGTAAATTAAAAATTTTCGGTTGTAAATTTATCATTATAATAAATAATATTTAGAAAATATATATTATTTGATGTCGTTTAAGTTGAAATAAAAAAATAAAAATACTTTTGATTGGGTGTAAATTAATGTAATGAAAAATATAAGTAAAAATTAACTCCATATTTGTCTTATATTGAATTTCATATATGACCTAAATTGAGTCTTATTTTTAATTAAGATAGGGTTAAACCTAGTTTACACCAAGTTGTGGCAAAAATATCATTTTACATCTTAGGTTTAAATTTAATTTGAGATTGGACTGAAATGGATTTAAACCAAACTTAGTGCAAATAGTAATTTTATATTTTAGATTAAAATTTAATATAAGATAAAATTTTTAACTAAATAAGAGAGAGTTTTTTTTTATAATAATGACATAATTATGAAAGTCTTTTCTAAATAAGTAAAAAGTGTCTTTGTCTTTTTACTTCGATTTGAATAATGTTAAATGATATATATTCTCTAAATATTCTTGTTTCTAATGATAAATATATAAATGATGAAATTTTCATAATATATTCAGTAATACAAAAAATATGTAATTTTTAAATTTAGAGGAGAAATATATAATTTGAAAAAATTTCAAAAAGTTATATACAATTTTTCAAGTTTTAAAGAGAAATATATAATTTGGCAAGATTTCAAGGAGTTATATGTAATTTAGTAAAATTTTAATGAGTTACATGCAATTGCTCTTTTTTAAAATTACATATTTCTCTCCATAATTTTGGATATATGTTTGTTGTGTTAAGAAGAGTTAACGGATTAAATTTATTTAATATATAATTAAATGAAGTGAAAAATAAGAATGATTTTTCACAAACATGAGTTTAATTCAACATGATTATATGTGGTAAGGAATCCAAAAATATGGGAATAAATATATAATTTAAAAAAATATAGGGAGGTAGAAAAATTTTCAAGGAGATGTATGTAAAAAAACTCAAAATAATAATGGGAAGAAAATTTTAGAAAAATTCTAATAAAAATAGAGGAAAAAAAAAGGGTGATTATTAGTAGGTGGTTAGTGGAATATGTGTAAAACACATAACATTGCTAACAATGTAATCAATATAAGGGCAAAAAGAATTGGCCTCCGCAATGTTTAATAAATCCATACTGATAAAATCTTAAAAAAGGAAAATATTATGTTAGAGAATATTATTCACATGCACTGCAGATAGTGGAAATAATCCTCAAAAGAAAGAGAAATTAGCTAAACCATGGCTTATCTGCATTAGGGAGGTGAGTTTATAGTCTTTTACCAAGAAAAATAATTAGAATTATGCTTTCGAAATACACTTCAGTTTCAACTAAAACGGCAGAAGTGAAAACGCTTCTAACAATTTTTAAAAGCGGATCAGAAATAAAGAAAAATAATTTTCTCACGAAATTGAGAGAGCATTTGATTTGATTTGGAATAATTTTATTTTATTTTTAATTTCGAATTAAACGGAGCTAAAATCAGGACAAGAGGAGAAAATTGGGTCGACGAGCTCTTGTGAAGGAGGAGTAGATACAACTGCCGAGACTCAACATCGAACCATGTCGGCCAGGCATGCGCATGTCAGCATGCGAATGGGACGATTCTTTCGAGCGGAACTCAGGCCCACCGCAAAGCGAATGACCGAACACAGACGGATGGATGATGATGGGAGAAAAAGGCACTGAGAATCGAACCCAGTAACAACTGGAGAGCTAGTGCTTCCCCCACGAAGTCGACGGCGGGGCCCACAAGCCCAAGCCCACTCGCCCGCTCGCAAACAACAGCTCAGCACACGAGGGATGAAAAAGCAAAACGGCCACACAAAAAACATAAAATAAAATGAGGCGCTTTCTTCCTTCGCGAGGAACGCGGGGAGTGCATTTTTTTTTTTTTCATATTTATGCAACCTTGGAAATATTGGAGAAAAAAAAAAATCAAAATACTTGCATTGCTTATTAAATATTATATTAAGGTTTTTTCATAAATAATTTCTTAGAAAATCCTTCGTTAGATGACTACATTAGATAATAAAAAAAAATGAGGATTTTCCACTAAATCATATATATATTTTTTATTTGGACAGGATTGCCTACATTATTTATTTTACAAAAAAAATACCTAAATGTGGTCTTGACACCAATGAATCAGAAATTTTTTTATTTTTTTATTTTTTTTTTATATTTTGATTCAATTTTAATTAACAGCGATATCGTGCTCGCGTATAGTGTGTGTGGCTTATATCAGAGGCAATCGATGTTTAGAATTTTGATAAAAAAAAATTCTACTAAATATCATATTACATGCTTTTAAAATATTTTTTAATACCATAATTTCGATATTTTTCATATTAATTATCAAGAAGTAGGATAATCTGGACTTGTCCATATCAAAGACAAAAACGAAAAATAATTTTTTTTAGGTTATTAACGTTGGACGATGGTTCCATGCAAATGTTCTGTATAATAATAATACTATGATTTCACTTTCTAAAAAAAGCAGCATGACACAAACACAATCGAGTAGGAAGCTACGAGAATAATCCAAAAATGGAAGCGTCCATGTGTCCTTGTGGCCATTGATTAACGGATTTTGCAAGGCAGGCTGTGGTTGGGCGCTTGAGCATGAAAGCCATTTTGAGGGACCCGTAGAGGACCAATCTGTGCCCAACAGATCTGAATCAAAATTATCATCAGCATATTCTAAAAAAAAAAAAAATTTATATACAATTAATATTATTTAAATTATTGAAATATTAATTTTAATAAAAAAATATTAATTTATAAAAATAGTTCACTAATATTTTGATTTCGAATCAAATGATATCTAAATGACACAAGGACTGTATCCTAATTCGCAAGACTTTGGGTTTAAAATTTTGATACACGAATGGAGCTTGGCTCAAGTGTCAAACGAAATTAAAATTAATTTTGAGTTCGAATTCGGTTCCAACACAACTCCTTTGAACTCACGAGTTAAACCGATCAAAGACTTAACCTAGTTGAACTCGACTTTCTTCTATTAATGATGGTCAAAGTATGCAATTGTTGCAAGGGCATATGTGTCCAGAAATTTTTTTTTTTTTGGCAAAAAAAAAAAAAAAACAATTTTAGGAGAAAGAAAATTCCACAATTTTTTTTCTTTGCATGGAACAGAAGAAGAATCCATGAATCTTAGCAAGAAACAAGAGTTCCCTTCCCAAGAAGCAAGAAAAAACTCAGTAGGCAAGAAAGAATCCATCTCATCCTAATCAGAAAGCCACAACAAGCCAGGCAACAACTAGCCCACTTGCCTCGCTTGAGCCGTGGGCCCAAAAACATCCTTTGGTTCAATATTAGAGCTAAATTAGCCTTCTTTTTGGTCCGATTTGTATTAAATATAAAAAATAATTAGACTGCAAATTTAATTTTTTTTACTAAAAAATTTAATTATTTTTTTATTTAATATCAAATTAAATTATTATAAAATTTTAATTAGTTTTGCCATTATTGTAGGATCCATTTTTTAAAAAAATTAGACTTTCGGTGATTTTCGCTCATCTGATGAGTAACAAAATGTCGCAAAAATGATATGACTATTTTTTTCTTTAGTCAGATTATTTTTTGAGTCGAATTAAGGTGTCAATTTAGCTCATAATTTACGAGTAGCTTAAACTCAATTATAATAAACTTGAGTCTAGTTGTAGTTGAATTTAATTTGCTTGATTTTAGTTTGAAAGCTCATTTATTTTTTAATATATAAAAAAATATCATATAATATATAACATATAATAAACATTTAATTATGTAATTATGATATTATAATTAATATAACTTTTATATTTAGATATTATTTTATTATTATAATTTTATTCAATATCTATATTTTTAAAATTATATATATTATTAATATTACTTATAAATTTTTAAAGTTTAATATTTCTTATTATGAATTTGTGAATCGTAGTAATTCGTGATGTTACGATTGATATTTTATTATATTTTTTTTGTAAGTTTTAAAATTTATTTTAATGTAAATTAATTAAAAATGATTTAAAAAAATAAAACACACCCCATGCAATCCATATCTTGCCCCTTACAATGGCAAACTTGTAATTTCAATTGTGACTGAGTTAAAATTTAGTTAAAAGTCAAAGTACTTGTATTACAAAATTTAAAATTATAGACTAATTAAACATATAAAAATATAAAAAATTAGATGTTCGAACAGTCAAACTTTAATGATCATTCTCTAAGAAAAAAAAATTAGCTAAGCAATCAGACAGACCCTTAGATTTGAGTTGAGCATTAGACCATTACTTAATATGATGTGGCATAAAATAACAAAGACATCGTTTTGATTTTGAATTAAGATTAAATTCAAATTTAAAATCAAGATTAAAATATAAAAAAAAATTTGATCAATTTTTTGGTATTTGAATAACAGTTTCGTTAGTGAATAATTTAAAATTTTTTGAATTTCTATATCCTTGAATATATTATTTATTAAAATTTAAATAAATAAAAATAAGAATAGTATGATAATTTATTTTTTAAAATAAAAAAATAATTTAATTATTTTTTTTTTGATATTCAAACAATAAGTCGGTCAAAAAACCAAACACAACCTAAGGGGGCGTTTGGAACGGGGTCAGTTCAGGCTGACCCCGTCCTGACCAGATTATCTTCCAAACACCAAAAATTTGACCGCACTAATATTATTTTATTCATTTAAATTTTTATCAGGTTTTGACTAAAATACCCTCACTTGATCTGAATCGTCAGATCTCGATCCAACGATTCAGATCGGAGAACTATTCTACCTCTTCAACCCCCAACACCCCCCCCCCCCCCCCCCCCCCCCCCCCCCCCCCGGACGCCCCCGCACGCAGCAGAGCTCCTTCTCCCCCGACGACGCAGCAGACGCCACCCGACGAGCTCGCCTGGCGAGGAAGATGAACAGTACTATGTCAACAGTACTCAACGGAGGGCATTTTTGTTCACAAAAAATTTTAACAATCTGTTAGCTAGATCAATAACCAAACAGGATTTATTTGACCGCATTAATATTTTACACTTTACCTCTTCTTTTAACCTTGACCTTGACCTTGACCCTGACCCCATTCCAAACGAAACCCAAGTGTTTAGACGGACCAACTTTATCGAACAACAAGGCGTCGGTTGACCAGGAAGAACGGAGGGCAGAAAAGGAATTTGAGCTCGAATTTCAGCATGAGCGGTGGCAACAAATGGGCAGGCTTTCTTTTATGGAAAAAGGTGAGAAACTCATGACATTTTAGAGCAACGCCACCAAAGAAAACCATATAAATTAACAAGTTGAAGATCCAGAATGAGACTGGCTTTCATTATTAAAAGGCCATTGGAAAGGGCAAAAGGGACAGCGACGGGAAAATAAGCAAAAAAAAAAAAATAAATTTCGTTTTTCCCCCTTATATATATATATATATGTTTTTGCATGTAAACCCTGTAATTGTTTCATTCAAATAAATCCCTACAAATATAAATAATTACTCGAGTATACTTTAACTTGTCTCATTTTGTACGAATTCCTACTCCAATCTTATTTTTTAAATCTGAGCTGAGCTCGCTTATTTCGACTTAATTGAATTTGAATTGTTTGAGCTTAACTCTTTTGAGCTCACCAACTACATCAAGCCAAGTCGAGTTTATACTGAGTCAAGTTTGAGCTCGATCGACTAAGCTCGAATTTAGCTCGAGCTGAGCTCGCTTTAATTTACACCCCTAGTTGGGATATATGCGATATCGTAGTTTCAAAGTGGGTGGACACATGATTCCATTTCTTCCGAGGGTATATATGCAAACTAACTTTCTCCGATTAATGAAAAATATTTTTATTTCGAATCAAACCCGAGAAAAAGAGGGGACCCCTTTTCTAATTCATCTCCTTCTGCTTCTACTCCCAACACCACCCATAAATCCAAATTCCCACAACGAAAGCCCTAACCAAATCGATTTCTCCGCCCCAATCGCAACCCCGCAAAATCACCAAAAACATCATTTTTGCAGAAATCCGAGAGTTTTTCGGCATCAAATGCTACTGAAAATCCGATTTCGGAGAAAATCCAGCTGAAAAGGCTACTAAAATTCCAGTTTTGGACAGAATCCAGCTTGGGTTTGGCGAATGGAGACCCCGCCGGCGGAGGATCTGCTGAAGAAGATCCAGGAGCTGGAGGCCGGGCACGCCGAGCTTAGGCAGGAGATGTCCAGGCTGATGCCGGCCGGCGATGAGCGCCGGCCGGAGAGGCCCCGGTCGCACTCGGTATCGCCACAGCGGTCAGAGGCTCAGAGGAGGAACGGCGGCGTCGTGGGAGGCGGCATGGCGGCGTCGTGGCGGAGGGGGCCGGCGTCGTTCGGGCATTCGTCGCGGCTGCAGAGGGAGAGCAGGGAGCCCAACTCGAGAGCCAGCGATGCGCCGGCGCTAAGCAGAGGGCTGTCAGACAGGCAGTACTTGAATGTGTTGCAGTCTATGGGGCAGTCTGTGCATATATTTGATCTTGAGGGTCAGATAATCTACTGGTGAGTTACTGGTCGGAAATTTTGTGGTTTTGATATGCTTTTGTTTCAGTTTTTATGGGATTTTCTTGGTTTTCAGTGCTTGTTTTTAGTGTTTTTGGGATCATAGGTGGGTTGTTGTTCATGTTAGGTCATGATTGTAGATGTCGGTTTGGTTTTTGAGTTTGTCAGATTATTTGCTTCCTCCTTTGTTTTTGGTTTTAGTGATTTTTGTCACTGGAGGTGCATCTATTTTTATGGAAACTTTGATATTGTGAATTTTAACGGAAGGTTTTACTCTTGAAAAGATCAATAACTGCTCAATGGTGATTGCGGTTTTTGATCTGATTCACTGAATTGATGGGTCACTATGATAATGGATTAGTTATGATAGGTATTCTTTGTTTTAATATGGCATTTTTTGGGCCATCTTACTGGTTTCCTATTCTTTTTATTTGATCAAGGTGATTTTATCAATGCAGGATAATACATTTGCTAGTGGGCATTTTATTTCATGTCAGCATTTTGGATGATGTATCTAATATAAAGACGCATTTGGACATCCATTCTAATCATGGAAATTTTGCCATTAGATTTGTTTGTGCATAATTTGATGCAACTTGTTCTATTTGTTTGTTATTCATATGAACGTCAGTATTCATTGATGTAGGAACCGAACTGCAGAACATCTTTATGGCTATTCTGCAGCTGAAGCCCTTGGTCAGGATGCCATTGAGCTTCTTTTTGATGCCAGTGACTTCAACATTGTGAATAATATTATTCATCGGATTACAATGGGAGAGAGCTGGACTGGGAAGTTTCCTGTCAAGAACAAGTCAGGGGAGCGTTTCCTTGCCATTGCCACCAACACTCCCTTCTATGATGATGATGGAAATTTAGTTGGCATCATTTGTGTCTCGAGCGACTCGCAGTACTTCCAGGAAGCAACTACTACTCCAAGTTACTCAAACCCCGGGGCGTCAGGCCATAACAGCCCTACTTGGCCAAGAATCAGCCTCCCAACTAGAAGTGGTTTTGATGTTCAGCAGCCTCTCCAAGTTGCTCTTGCCTCCAAAATAACAAACCTGGTGAGTTGTTGTCTAAAATAATTCACTGCATCTAGAAGGAATGCAACAGACAGTATATGTTGTGAGAGGCACTTGGTGGCCTTCTCCATAAGATAATGTATCCCATATTAACTAATAGTACATTTGCTAGTTTATTTATTCTTGATGTTTAGACTCACTAACACAGGCTAACAAGGTGACAAACAAAGTTCGTTCACGGATGAGGACATCAGAGAACAGCGTGGAGCGTGAAAGCATGAATGGAGATAGCCAATATTCGGACCATGGATGCTCTGATGCAGACCATAAGGATGATGCAGCATCAAGTGGAGCTAGCACTCCTAGAGGAGATATGCACCCTTCTCCCTTTGGTGTATCTTCTTCAACTTTCTCTGAGGAGAAATCCCCTGGGAAAGCGAGCAAAGTTAACAGTGAGGAGGTTGAAGGGAAGGCAGGGATTCACAAAATCATTAGCTCAAAGGCAGAGGCATGGATTGCAAAGAAGGGGCTAACATGGCCCTGGAAGGGGAATGAACATGATGGTGCTGATGCAAAGAATCGCTTTGGATGGCCATGGTCACACAGTGATCAAGATAATGATCATAGTCATCAAAAGACTTCTGAATCTAGTGTGAAGCAGGAAAACCAGGTGAACGAAACCAACAGGACAGGAAATAATGAAGCTTCAGGTTCCTGGTCTTCATTCAATGCCAACAGCAACAGTAGTGTCAGCAGCAGTGGAAGCACCAGCAGTAGTGCTATTCAGAAAGTTGACGTGGATACTGATTGCTTAGATTATGAGATCCTGTGGGAGGATCTGACAATTGGAGAACAGATAGGTCAAGGTAGTCATCTCCTCCTTGGGGAATCCGTGACCACTATCTCTCTTAACTTTTAAATAATTGCATAGAAACCCATCTTTAGATGCACTTTTTTGATTCTTGATAAGTATTCTGGCCACTGTGTTACTTGTACAGCTGTATTATGAGTCAGGAATCTTGAAACATTCATGTTTATGTATCGATTCCCATTGATGCTCTCTTGTCAAGTTTGCTTGTTCCCCAGATTGCCCTATCTTCTTTCTCAGATCATTTTGCTCATTCCTCCCAATGCAATATTCCAGGTTGTTGATAAGGCATTTTCCTGTTATTTTGTGGCATTTTCACATTATCTATCTCAGTCTTTGTTGTAAACTGAGAAGTGATTGAGACATTTTAATAACAGTACGAACTGATTTTTTTACTGCATTGCTCAAATTTGGCATGCTTATTTGCTAATATGTTTGTGTTTGACCTTGCAGGTTCCTGTGGAACGGTTTATCATGCTCTATGGTATGGTTCGGTAAGTTCTGCTTTTATTGGGAAGTTAATTCTCAAAAGGGATGCAATGGTGTTCCTAGTTATCCTTGACTTCGAACTTTAAACAACTCAGACAAAATTGGTCCTTTAGAATAAATATTTGTCTCCAATATGGAGCTATTAACACTTTTCAGCTTGGTTTATGCCATTTTCATATAAACTGTAGGTAGATAAACACATATAAATTTATATGGTGTTCTAGTGCAAAAAGATTTTTAAGTATTACAAACTTCCATAAAAGAGTGGTTGTAGTAGATTTATACCCTTACTAGTTTCTTCAATTTTGGAACTAATCATGACATCTCCTTGCAGGATGTGGCAGTTAAAGTATTCTCAAAGCAAGAGTACTCGGATGAAGTTATACTTTCCTTTAGACAAGAGGTGGGTTCAAACTTGAAACCAAAATTCGCTTTGCTAATTCTATTGCTTTATGCCTTGTCTCAGACACAGCTTTTTTATAATGAAATTCCTGCTGAACTTAATATCTTCATTTTACAATGCACTGATGATCTTTTATCTGTGAAGGTATCACTTATGAAAAGGTTACGACATCCAAATATACTGCTTTTTATGGGGGCAGTTACTTCTCCACAGCGTCTCTGCATTGTGACAGAGTTCCTTCCACGGTCTGTTCCTCTTCTCCATTGCTTTTTTCAGAACTTCAAGAATGTTATTGTTTTTGTAGCCAGTTCTATTTCGTCAAGATTGGTGTTATATTCCTTGTTAAGGCTCCTAGATTGTGTTAAAAAAAAACCTATTCTGAATGTAAAGCTTCTGGTGCATTATTTTAAATGAAGAGTCGTGTTATTGCGAGGACTGTGACAATAATGACCTAATGACTCCCATCAACCCTTTTATTTGATACCTTACATTCTAGATATAATGTTTGGATTTTGGATTGAGATATTCTTAGGTCTCAACTTTATTTGACATTTTTAAACTGTTACTTTGGCATGAGGAATAATTTCTCGATTATTGTCTCTTATTTTATCCGATGCAGTGGAAGTTTGTTTCGTTTACTTCAAAGAAATACAACTAGGCTGGATTGGAGACGGCGCATTCACATGGCTTTAGATATTGTGAGTATAATTGTGCGGCACCCATGTGTTTATCTAAAGTACTAGAGGATGTTATAAATGCTTTATATTCTAAATTGATTATGAGAAAACACTTTTTCACATTGATGTTCAAGTTTTGTCTATTTATTGCCTTTTGATTGGATGCTATCATGTTATTGCATATATCATGCAAGTTTGACATCATTTTATATTGATCTCTTGTTATATTTACAGTTAATAAATCATAGATAGTGGGAGGTATTGTTCAAATAAAATAGGGGAGTTTCTGGGTTGTGTTTTTTTCTTTCTTATGTACTGAACTATACATGCATTGTGACTGTGACGCCTCTGGTGGAAATCAGTAGGAAATAACTTTTGAGTAAAAATGAATAACAGAGAAGGATCTGAGGAATTCATTCATGTGCCATTCAGCAGGTCCTTTTTACTGATCAATTCCCTATTCTTTGGAGTCATAACACAAAGATTTTGCAAATTTCTTTGTTTAGCAGTTTGCCTTCTAAAGACTTACTGGAGAGATCTCGTAGATATGCACAAGGGTGATTTACTAATTCTTTTGTTGATCCTGTGCAACAGGCAAGGGGCATGAATTATCTTCATCATTGCAACCCACCTATCATTCATCGAGATCTGAAATCATCAAATCTGTTAGTTGATAAGAATTGGACTGTCAAGGTCTGTGGTATTTTCTTCTTTGCATATATCTGCATCCCTTATGTGTGTGGTATTCTTCATTTGTAACTTATCCTGAATCCCTGATCATAGGTGGGAGATTTTGGTCTTTCACGTCTGAAGCATGAGACATATTTGACAACAAAAACAGGGAAAGGAACAGTATTGTTCAAACACTATCTTAATACTGCAATCTTATTTTTATTGATTTTTGTGTATATTAAATTTTATGACTCCACAGTCCACATATCTGATAAGCATTTGATGCTGACACTCCACCCTTCTGTGTTCTATAGCCCCAATGGATGGCTCCTGAAGTTCTTCGCAATGAGCCTTCTGATGAGAAGTAAGCCTGCTTTATATTTTCTTTCCAGCGCTGAAACATTTCCCTGGATCAAACCTAAGCTGTCAAAGTTATTTAGGACAAACTCTAATTGATGCAATCTCATTTCGGAAACATAGGTCTGATGTGTACAGCTATGGAGTAATATTATGGGAGCTTGTGACTGAGAAGATACCTTGGGACAATCTCAACTCGATGCAGGTATTTACCCATCCCACACTGGCTAAAGCTTTGAACTACCACATTTTAATGCAATTAGTCTACTCTTAAAATCAGATTTACTGAAGCATTTCAGGGCAATGTATCTCTCTTTTATTCTTTGGCCTTAATGGATGAACACGAGATATTACTAGGGATATGCCTTGTTACTAATATGCTTTGAAGCAGCATTCTCTTTTTAATCAGTTTTCACAAGGTTCTTGGAGGTCTGATGCATTTTTTATTGAGTTATCAATTGACTTAATCCTTCTTTTCATACTATCCTCTAAAATAACCCTTCCACATTCAGATTGTAGAACATTAGATGATCGACACTGTGACATTGAGACTTTTATTCATTTGGAAGCCAGAATTATTTGTTTTGTGATTTGGCCCCTTCTTTGATCCAGGTTATCGGAGCTGTGGGCTTCATGAATCAGAGATTGGAACTACCAAAAGACTTGGATCCACAATGGGTGTCAATCATTGAAAGTTGCTGGCATAGGTCATTTCATCTCAACTACGAAACCCATGCTCTTCAACTTTGTTTTTTCCTCGTTTCTTTTTGTGCCATATTTTCTGAGCTATCTGGCTGGATGTTTAACAGTGAGCCTAGTTGCCGGCCTACATTTCAAGAACTGCTGGAAAGATTTAAAGACTTGCAACGGCAAAGTGCCATCCAGTCACAGACGCAGCGTTTATCAGCTGGAGATGTTACACAGACTGCTTTGAAACAAAACCTTCAGGATTGATTCACAGGCTGGTTCTCTTTTATGTGCTGTTCCGTATTCAAGGAACTGAGCGTTGTGCTCTTTGAAACAAAAGCCTGAAGATTATGTTGCCAATTGTGATGCAGAAAGCAGTGTGTTTCCAGGATGATTTCTAGGAAGATTCAATGAAGGCAATAGATGATCTTTATCAAGCAGGCATGGAAAAAAATTTCATTGCTTGTGAAGGTGTTCGTGAGGTCTTGTTTGCGATGAGTGTCTCAGCCTGGCTACATTTTCCTGTTTGGTTTCCTTCCAGAAGGCATGCCATGATCAACCGTTCATTAATCTCTGTTGGTTGTGAAGAGCATCAAGCAAAAAAAGCAACATGAATAAAATGTACTATGGAGTGCATACTCGTGTAACCCCGAGTCCTCTCCTCTCTTACTTTGGATCTTTTTGAATGATGTACTACGGTTAATAGCACTATGGCATAATCAGCTCAATTACAACATATATCATTACAAAATGATCAAACAAAGACTCCTTACCTTAAAAAAAAAATAAAAAAGGTGTAAACTGCAACACATGGAAGAAAAAATTGGCAGGTACTAATAGTCAAAGAAGAATGGCATAGGCCAAGCCCATTGATAGGAAGCTAATTCCATTGCATATAAGAATAGTCCCTCTGAACTATTACAAATACGAGCAGACGGGCTAGTTTCACGCAAAAACTCGAGAAGACCATGCTACAATTAGAAAGACCATAAGAACTGTAATGCATGAGCATTCAAGTCTATATTGGAACAAAACCAAGTTTTCCTCATCAATCGAAAATTATAGAATCTTATTTGAGTTTTATGACTCCCTAGCAAAGCAAGTACCGAATGGCAGCAACAGCGTTGCCTTTATGCTCACGAAGTGTTCTCTCAGCCACCTTCTTGTCCAACTGCATCCAAAAGAAGGTATTGTTAGAATGGCTTACAGGATTATCTGCAAGTTGTAAGAGAAGAAAGTGAGCAACATTTTACCTCAAGCTCATTTGCAATTATGTCCACATCAGCAGGATTGATCTTCACTGCAGCTAGCTCTTTCTCCCTAATAGCATTTCATCAAGTCAATTTAAAGCCAGGAAGTCGTGTAAGGAAGGCTAACATACAAGGAAATTTCAAAAACTGACAACTACACATTCAACCACAGGATTGTTCATTGATCTAAATGATATTAATGAAATTCACAGTGCTTTAGAGTACGAATACATGAAAGCTCCAATGCATCCATCAATGATATCTTAATGGAAGCATAACATGCTATTTTCCGTCAACAGTTCTGCACAACTGTTTTTCATGCATAATTGGCATAATGGTCCACAATACAACAGAATCACAGGAGAACTGAGGCATGCAATAGTACTAGCATGAAAAGTGTAAATATTGACATAATTGCAAATCAAAACAATAAGGAAAATTGACAGGTAAATCAAAAAGGAATAAGAGATGATGGAAACAGTTAGACAACAAGTGACAAATACTCTTAGCCACTGACATTTGCCACACAAGCAGAATAAATATGAGAGGTGGAAGTGAGAATCAAGGATATAGCAAATGAATTAAATTATACGGATTGCACTGGTATGAGTTGTTGAAGCTTCACATTTCATGCCCAAGAAGAAGCAACAACAATGAACAAGCACATTATACAGGCAACTAAATTGCCAACATAGTGCAGGACAAGCAAGTGTCATTGAAGAAAAAAAATGAAATGCCATCAATAAATTGCTTGTAGGTAAATCAATTCCTCATCAGACGAACAGATCACTTGCCAAAGAATGACCAAACATTATAAAATCATTCTGTATCATCAAGTACATCAAAAGAATCATCTTGATAAGTTTCTTAAAGGGAAAAACTTTTTCACATGGGGGAGAGAAGTCATAGATTAACTGTTCAAGAAAAAAGGTCCAATGCCACAAAGCTGTCTTAACATGATCGTAGTACCATGAAGAGCATGTATCGAGTTCATTATTCATGAATAAATTGCATATAAAAAAACCATTTGTGAATCATTTGCACACAAAACTACCTCAATCTCATTGCGTTCCAATCAGCTTCTTTGGATGAAGCCAGTGCTGCCATAGCCTGCATATACCGAGTACCACAATTAGCAGAAAAGGAAAAAACCAATGTTCCACCTACAAATTCCAACAAAAAAAAAATTTCACCTTTCCATTAAAATTCAAACTCCAATTACAACACTTAGAAATCCTCTTTGCAACTAGAATAACATATTACTGATACAGAAAAATTCTATCTCTGGGGGCTTACTAATTCCTAGCGTTAAAAAAAATCAAAGAAATAGGCCCCATGAACAAAAGCGTTTATCCACCAAAAACAACAATAAAAAAAACTGGGAAACAAGAACGGATTCAATACCAATGAAATCGAGGATGGATGAAAGAAGATATGAAATTGAAAGATGGCTTAGATTTTGGGCGGAATGGAACGGGAAGGAGAAGAGACCTCTTGGACGCGGGTGGAATTGAGCTGGCGGTCCTCCACGCGGTCGGTGAGCTTGTCGAGGGCCTTGCTCTGCTGCTGCAGGTCCTTCGAGTCCACCGCGCGATCCACGTCTCCCTTCTCTCCGCCCTCCATCATCCACCACTCCTCTCTACTCTTCTCTTCTCTTTCTTTCGAGCACAATAAGAAAAGGCCTGGCCTAGGGCTCAATAGGAGGTCGGCTCGGATCGGTTCGGGTCGGGTTTAGCATGAACTCAAATCCAATCCATTAAGGGTTCGTTTCAATTCTCCGATTTTTAAATATAAAATCTGATATTTTAAAATTTTAAAATTTAATAAATTTAAAATTTATTGATTTTTAAAATAGACTGAACTTGAAGATTTATCGTCCTTGTATTTCCGTGTTTTCTCATGTTATTTCCGTAAAATTAGTTTTCTCATCCTCTTATTTTTTATTTTATTTTATTTTTTTAGGTTCTCTCTTTTTTATTTTATAAAAAGCCTAGAAACTCTTCTCATTTATTACTTAGAAAAAAATGCATTGTTGAATTTAATATCATTTTAGATGTGATAAATCTATAAGTCTACGGTTTATTTAACTCAATTGTTATTCGTGGTAGTGTAGATGATAGTAAATTATTGAGTTTACATCTCAAACTCGAATTGAAATTTTAATTAAAAATTTAAAGTTAAATTCAGACTTATAATTAATTTTAAATATTTATTATATAATATTAGAAATTATAATTAGAGTAAAACTCAGACTTATTAATAATTTATAAATATTATAATAATATATAAAGTTTAGATATGATATAATGCTAAAATTAAACTAAAGAGAAATAAAGAGAGTATCGGCTCTTATATGTGGGTCTTTTTAATATTTCTTGGTGGTATCTCGTAATGATTTTTCGTGATATTCTCTTAGAGATTTTTTTGATGGTGGAGGCATTGTCAATACTCAATAAAAGAATTTAATTGGATAAAAAAAATACAGTTTTTTTTGTACGTTCTTATAAAATTTTTTGACTGTGGATATCTCATTTTTTCTGTAAACATAATCCGATTTTGGATCAACCACATATATAATTATATATTATTATTATTTTTTTTAAATTTATATTATTATATATTTTTTGTGTTACTTAAAAATAAAATAATTTGTGAAGTTTATGCGAATTTGAATAAGTAAATGCGCACGATGGTATCAGCGGCTTTTTCATATGGAGCGTGCTGGACTCATGCGATGTGGACACCTTTGGGAATTTCCACCTTAAGCTTGACGAGGCCTTCTCCAACCACATCACGAATTCAGAGGATGCTACCGCAGTGGTCCTCACCTGTGTTGCCATCCTAGCTAATGCCGCAGTGGCCCTCATCTGCGCTGCATCCTATTTAATGCGGTTGACCTTGACATCGTCTTTGACATTGGCGTCAACATCGTCTTTGACACAAACGTTGATTGCAGCAGAGTAATTTTATCACCCAAATTTAATAGTAATTATATTATAAAAATCCAATCAACTAAACATAAAATTTATAAGTATAAATTTATAAATCTAATAAAACAAACATCAAATATTATAATTCCGAATTTATATATATTATAAAATAAATATAATATAAAAAAGGGGTCATGCTTCCAAACCCGCTCAACTCCTGGTGATTTATTAAGTTCCACATCTTAGAAGAGGAAAAAAAAAGCAAATTAACAGATGAAAATACAGAAAACATTCTTAAGTTCTTTCAAGTCAATGCAGATTTATGAGTTCTAATAAGATACAATGCATCAAATATGCTAAATAGCATATCGTCAACAATTTTTTTTTAAAAAAATTAATCATCATTAAGTGTCAGACAAAAAAAAAAAAATCTAATTATCGGAAAAGTCTATAAAGACTGTAGATTGATGGGTGAACCCTAGACTTACAGACTATGCCATGACTCTTAATTTTTTCCCAACAAAAAATACCATGTACTGGCAGCTTGTGGCAAGGCCAATCCACTTCAATGCCCATCATCCTTGCCGTTCTCCTTCTTGCATTAACACAATGCAGGCCAGACCACAGCGACTCCACCTCTGCCTCCCACGTCTTCATCCTCTCTCTTCATCCATATTACTCCTTGCCGTCTGCTATTCACCATCAGAAATCAAAACTTCTTTCCAGAAAAAATCGGTTCAGTATTTAAGCTAATAATATATAAATCTATCTATTATTTATATCAAATTTTAGTTTTTAAATTATCGGATGTGATACTAATTCATTGCACTGTGACACTGAACTGAAGCTTAAAACTAGAAACAGCGCTATAACTGTACAAGACACGAGCAACAGATACGGATGAGGCAAGCCATGTTGTGTATGATGTGGAAATGGACAGTGCGTAGGGAGCACTCGATTTGTTGAGAGATTGAATGCAATAAATGAGGTCTGCAGAGATGCTAAAAAAGACTCTACAATAAGTCAAGTTCATGGACATTTTTGCATCACAACCTCTTCACATGTGGATGGCGTTCAGACGTGCGAGCAGTGCGTTTGAAGAAAAATAGGGGAGACAGAGATAGAGCTTCACTATTTGCATTAAATTCTCAGTCCATATAAGCACTTGGAAATTTTGATTCTGCAGACACGAAGACGTCTGCAGTGTTGGAGAAGATGGGGAGGTTTGTGATGGCAATGGCTGTGGTGGTGCTTGTGGCCATGGCTGAAGGCCGGATGCTGGAGAAAGACAACTTCCTTGGTGGTGGAAATGGACATGGAGGAGGCCTCGGCGGTGGCGGGGACGCTGGAGGAGGCCTAGGCGGAGATGGCGGTGCTGGTGGAAGCCTTGGAGGTGGTGCTGGTGGAGGCCCTGGTGGTGGCGCTGGTGATGGCGGTGGAGCGGGCGGACTATTTGGCGGTGGAGCTGGCGGAGGGTTTGGGGGTGGTGCGGGGGAGGAGGTGGTGGAGCTGGTGGCGGATTTGGTGGTGGGGCCGGTGGGGGTGCTGGGTGCCGGACGATTTGGTGGTGTTGTCGGCGGCGGTGCTAGAGGTGGCGGAGGATTTGGTGGTGGTGGTGCAGGCGGCGGAGACGGAATTTAGACGCCGGTAAGTACAGATGAGAGCTATACGTGCATGGATGTCTGCTGCTGAGTATTTAATATTCGACTCCGTGCCTCAAAGAGTCAAAGTGGATTTATAACTATAATTATATTAATGAAATAAAGGAAGATATGATTGTTTAAAAAACTCATCTATTTTATTATAAATTTATAAAAAATTATTTATCTATTTTTACTAATAATTTTTCTATTTTATATGATAAATTTATTAAAAAAATCACTTCAAATAAAATATTTAAAAATATTTTGCTTTAATTTAATTTTATTAATTAAATTAGTATAAAAAATTAAATTATTTTTAAGACTTTTTATGTATAATTTTCTAAAATTTATTTTATTTATCAAACTTTCTCGCCATTTCAGTATATATTTATACCTCCTTTTTTTTAATTAATTAGCTACAAATTTTTAATTATTATTTAATAAAAATTTAGCTAAAAAGTTTACTTTTTATCCTTTATATTTTTATAACTAAACCCCTCAAATTGTTATTATTTTTTTAGGGATAATTACCTGTAATTAGTCTTAATTACCTACAACTTTTAATAATTTCCGGAATTACCCACGTCCCTTTTTTCAAAATATTTACCTACACTCCTGATTGTTATTTAATCAAACTTTTCCCAAAAAATTTCAATTTTACCTTCGGTTATTTTACAATTAAACCCCTAAAAATTTATTTTTTACTATTTAACACCTCGAAATTTGATTTTTTTGCAAATAACACCCTAAAATTATTTCGATTTACAGAAAAGTCCCGGAAATTGAAATTTTTATAAATACCACCCTGAAATTATTCCGATTTAAAGAAAAGTCCCCGAAATTATTGTGACGGCGGCAAGGGTGGCGGCATGCGGGCGGCGACACTGGAGGCCGGCGGCGGGAGCGGAGGCCAAGGCCGGCGCGCTGGCACACGGGCGCGGACGGCCAAGGCCGAGGCAGTCCGCGAACGCGTGCCGGTGCACCGGCCCCGACCTCTGTCCTGCGTGTCGAGGCCGTCTGTGCCCGCGTGCCAGCGTGCCGGCGAGCCGGCCTTGGCCTCCGCTCCCGCCGCCGGCCTCCAGCGTCGCCGCCCGCGCGCCGCCACTCTCGCCGTTGTCACAATAATTTCGGGGACTTTTCTGTAAATCGGAATAATTTCAGGGTGGTATGTGCAAAAATCTGAATTTTGAGATTTTTCTGTAAATCAGAATAATTTCGGGGTGTTAAATAATAAAAAATAAGTTTTTAGGGATTTAATTGTAAAATAACCGAGGGTAAAATCAGAATTTTTTGGAAAAAATTTGATTAAATAACAATAGAGTGTAGATAAATATTTTGAAAAAAGAGGTGTAGGTAATTCCGAAAATTACGAGGGTTGTAGGTAATTAAGGCTAATTAGCGTTAGCATGTGCCTGTGCCAGCGTGCACCCTTCTCGGCGTGTGCTTGCGCCTACACTCGTGCTAGCATGCCCCTGTGTCTACATCACCCCGCACTGGCTTGCGCCTGCTTCGCCCCACGCTTGCACCGTCTCCAACCCGAGCCAATGCGGGCTCAGGACGATCCGGGTTGGAGGTGGCACGGGTGCGGCCGCATGCGAATGCCGGTAGAGGGGCATGCCGAGTAGGAAGAGAAAGAGAGAGATAAAAAAAAAAAATATTTTAAAAAAATAAATGACAGAGTTTTGACAGGTGTAGTTGTAAAAGTGCAAAGAATAGAACTGAAATTTTTAACCAAAATTTTGAGTAAATAATAATTAAAAATTACAAATAATTAATTTTAAAAGAAGGGAGGTGTAGGTATAAATTGAAATTGTAAAGAAATTTTAGTAAATAGAGAAAATATTGAGAAATTATACGTAAAAAGCCCTTATTTTTTTAATTTTATTTCAGACAATCGGTTCATAATTATCGAAGATCTGATTTAACAAAATTGAATTTTAAATTTTAAATTTAATAAAATCAAATGATCAATCTTAAATAAGAACTGAAATAAAATAAATTATTTTTTATATTAATTTAGTAGTTATTCAAATTAAAATCAAATGAGAATAATTTTATTTTTTATATTCATTTTAATTGATAAATTTGAATTAAAATAGAGTACTTTTTAAATATTTTAGTCGAGGTAATATTTTACAAATTTATAATAAAAAATAAGTAATTCTTTTGCTAATAATAATAAAATAAATATTTTTTAGATTTGCAATAAGGTAGATAATTTTTTGTTAAAAACTCTTTTTTAAAAATTTTTTATGCGAAAAGATTGAATTAGCTTGTGCATCTATTCTCATTGCATCCATACTTTTCAAAACAATATTTTTTATACCAATATTCTTGAAATGCTTATTTTCCAAATAAAAATATTATAAAATTATCAAAGTAAAATTTTATAAAGCTAAAATCCTAAAATGGCCTATTGAAGAGAATGCATGCAATTTTTTTTTTATCATTCTATAATTATTTTGTTAAAAAAAAGGTATTATTCCAAAAGGAGGGGGTATAGATATATAATTAGAAAGTTTAAAAAAGAATATGCATGCTAATTGATTAATGTTCAGGGATATACCAGCAAAAATCAATTGTTTTAGTCAAATTACAAAATGAGAAGCAAACAATAAAAAGAAAAAGCCAAATACCTCAATATTATATTAAAGAAAACATTTCTAGATGCATCTTGAAAATTTTTGAATTGACCAATAACTCTCTTTAATTTATGAAATTCTCAAAAATCCTCTCTGTTAGCAAAGTAGAAAAAACCAGAAAAATATTATAGTATATTATAATAGTAATGTAATAATATTATGACAATATTATAGAATAATATAATAACACATAAAATATTATAGTAATACTATAATGGAATATGAATACTTAACTGTAGCAATAGTATATATTTAAAATTTAATTATTATGATAAAAATATATATATTCTCTTCAATCATAAATGATTGATTTTAATTATAATGGTTATTTTTTAATGGTATATATTTGATCTTATGCAATTTATCTTATTTCTATCTAGATTGGTTTGATTTTAATCATTTTATCTTATTTCTGTATATATTTGAGTTGATTTTGATTATTTTATTTTTTTTATATTTATATTGAATTGGCTTTGATTGCAATAAATATAACATTATTGCAGTCTTAAAAATATTATTATAATAATTGATATAATACTTGCTATAGATATATGTTATAGTACTTTAACATACTATAGAACCGCTAATAATAGTAGAAATTAAAACAAAATATTTGTCACATTAGGGGGATGAATGGAAAATTCAAAAATTGAAGGAAGCTATTGGTGAATTGAAAAAAATTCAAACTTTATCTAAAAATTTTCTTATATTAAAAATATTTTGATTATTAATTTGGTAATTATATTCGTCTATTGTATATAAAAAAGTCCTATTATTTTTAAAAATTTGAAATATTGTTTTATCAAAAAAACCCTAATGGTTCACAAAATTAGCATCAAGCCATTAGAGATTGTTGGTCTTGAAAGTTTAGGTGTTGGAGATGTTGGTGATTCTTACGACGTAGATTGTTTGGTGGCGGCATTAGATTTTAAACGCGTGCAAGTAAAGTTGAGCCACGTCTATGGTTTGCTACCGAGGATTTACTATTATAATACAAATTTAAAATTAAAAAAATAAAGAAAATAAAAAATAAGAGATAAGATTAAATAAAGCAATTTGAGATTTTTTTTTGAGGATAGTATTTTCTCATTGCAAATTGGTCAACAGAAACCTATTTTGACGATATAATACTTAATGTGGATACGTAATTTAGTTTAGATGCCAACTATTATTTTATTATTCGGAAGCCTGAATCATTCAAAATCAATATTGAGAGTATAAGACAGAGGTCTGTTTAGATGCCAACTATTATTTTATTATAATTTTTATCTTTTTTTTCTATTAAAGCTGGTGAGGAGTTTATATTTATAGACGATACAATTATTTATGAAATAATGCCTCCAAATAATATATATTTTTTGAATAGACACATCCAAAAAAATACACCTCTTTGTAATTTTAATTTCAAATAATTTATATTTAAATATTGTTAAATAATAATATTTTTACAACAATGCCCCACTTATTATCTAATAATAATACTAAAATTAGATATTTTTAAAAATATTTTATAATTGTCATAATCTTGAAACTATTGCATGAGCATGATCGAAAAGGAATTGTATCAATATGCAATTAATTCTAAACTCTATAAGAACTTGTACAATTTATGTACCTAATAATTATTTATCTCTTTTAGTAAGTATTCTTGAGATTTTACCAATGATAATCTGTAGAGGCGGTCTCATCTCCTACTTACTTAAGTAGATTCATAAGGAAATATCTACAATCGTTTTATCACCTCATGTAAGCTATGAATTTATTAAAAATATTTAAGTTCAACCTTCCCGTTATGGAATACAGTATAATAGGTATGAAACTTTATTTAAAAATAGATTTTGCCCCACTATATGCACTGAAAATATCAATATTTTGTCATACATTTTTCTGGTAGATTCTTATTTAAGCAAGCTAATCTCTTATGTACATGGTTTCTGATACTAATTGGCATTAATGTGATAGAGTGAGTCCAAATAAGCTACCTATTAATTGGTACTAGTTTTATGTCCCTTAAACTTGTCTTCTGTTTTAAATAGATATATTAATAAGTTTTAACTGGCATTTTACCTCATCATAAAATCTTTTTAATCAAAGAATCCTCAACATGTTTGATATTCATATTTGTATCAAATTTCATGTCTTTAATATAATCATATCTTTTTTTTCATATATACTTTCAACCATAGTTTTGTTGACTCATAATTAAGTAATGCACTTTTCTTACTCTTTAACAAATAATGTATATTAAAATTATATTTTATTGCACTTGTAACTCATTGAATATTTCAATGAGTAATTACAGTAAACAAAAATTTCGCAATAGTAATGTTACATCACTAATATAAATCTTCCATAAATGCACTATGTTTATCTTAGATCAATCAAAATCATCATCAAGTAAATATCAATCGATCAAAAATTTGACCATCTAAGTGCATAATTTTGATGACTATAGTCAAGAAATAAAAATAAATACTCAAAATGAGGTAACAATTAAACAAAATATATTATAAATCATATATAAATATCGCTTATCTTTTTAAATAAAATATGTTATTTGTGGATTTTTACTTGCATTTGATTAAGAGTCCCACTATTTGAAACATATAATTTGAGAATTTTGATTCTCATCTTCATCTCATTTTTTCATTATTATATGTTTTCCATGGAGCTAATGTTTCGTGCATTAATAAACTCATTCAAAAAAAATATTAATTAACTTAGTAAATCTTGAATAATAAAAAAATAAATAAGTAAACATTTTCAATAACTACTTTAAAATTGAATGTCCATTAAACTATATATATTTGTATCAAAAGCATTCAATACATTTTATTAAAAGTAACTTTTGTAACCTTTGATTTCTTAAGATATTTGTTAAGTGACCACAAATCTACAAGAAAGAAATTTAATACCATATAAATAAAATACATATTTTCATATCTTATATTTTTATTTTGATAATAATCAAACCTTCAAAGAATAATACTATCCTAGAATTGTTATAATAAAAATTCATGAATATAAAAAAAATTATAAAAATAAAGAAAATAAAAAATAAGAGATAAGATAAGGCAAGACAATCTAAAAAAAAAAATAATATTTTTTTAGGATAATATTTCCTTCATATTATTACAAATTGGTCTATAAGAACCTATTACGGAAATACAATGTTTAATGTGAATAAGTGATTTAATTTGCATTTCAAGCATGTTAGGAAGTTGAATCATTCGAGCTCAATATGCGATCCTGAATTTGCACTCTGCAGATGATACCTTGATTTTAGAGGAAGCAGAACTAGTTCCTAAATCTGAAAAGTATTCTATATATGTATGAAGGCCTATCAAGAATGAAAATAAACTTTCATAAAAGCTCAATTGTTAGGTTTGGAAGTTGCTCTTAGGAGACAAGAGAACTGTTGGCTGATATCATGAGTTCTAGAAGTGAGAACTTTCCCTTCAAATACTTGGGGCTACCAATTACGGACCGGAAATTAAATAAATTAGAGTGGTTGTCTATGATTAGTTAAGTGAAAAAGAAGTTGGAAATTTGGAGAGGGAAGAGCCTATCTATTGGAGGTAGAACGACCTTGGTTGATTCAGTCCTATCTACAACCCCCATATACTGGATGATATATTATCATATTCCAAAGTAAGTGTTAAGAAAATTGGACTAGATTAGAGCAAAATTCTTGTGGAGAAACTCATAGAAAGATAAAAATATCACTTGCCTAGCTGGAGCTTGATTTGTTCCAAAAAAGAAAATGGTGATTTGGGAATCCAGAACTCATTCGCTTTTAATCAATCCATGCTACCTACATGGTGGTGGAAACTCTTCACTGATCCAGATAAACTATGAAAGAAAATGATTCCCTCAAGCTATTACAGAGGTGAACTACAAACATTATATACCTTGAAAGAACCCAAAAAGTATTCCATTTTCTAAAAAAAGGTGACATATTTGAAAGAACTCTTTGTAGTCAATGTGGATCATATGATGGAAAATGGCCAATCAATTTGCTTCTGAAAGGACAAGTGGTATAATGACATTAGTATTGAGATATTATGTCCTACTGCAGCTAAGTTTGCTAAATCTGCTTTGATTAATATTGCTCAAGCAAAATCTCAAGGATCCCTACTTAAAAAAAAACCCCACAAAAGGTCAAAAATCTAAAAGATGTCATCAAAAACATAATGCCAATTAAACTAAGACAAACTAGTGATATTTATACTGGAGATAGACATACACGCCTCTATGTAATTTTAATTTCAAATAATTTATATTTAAATATTATTAGATAATAATATTTTTTATAATATTTACTCTATCATGCTAACTGCCCGAGGGCACGGACCAAAAAAAATAAGTAATAAATATTGAGAAAAATAAAGCGGAGATTATTATATGTTAGTCTATTGACCGTTGGATGTAGATCAGTCAGTTTGAAGTTTTTTGCATAAATACCAAATATCAAGCATTATTGCTCGCCTGGTTCATCCAAATTTTTTTTTTATTTTTAATTAATTAATTCCATTTTATCCTAATTTATAATAGTTTATTCCTGCATTTCTTCTATTTCAGGAGCTTTGCAATTTCTCTATGTACAGGGTTATATATGCAAAACACAACCCATCGTCCCAACTCCCTCGGAGCCTTCCCTTCCCATGCTTCAGTTTTCTCCCTCCCTCAACCTCCGCGTTCCAAGCTCCTCAACCCCGCAGCAATGGCCTCTCTCGAAGCCCCATCGCTTGGTCTCCCTCCTCCAACTGTCCAACTCCCACCACGAGCTCCTCCAGATCCACTCTCTCTTCCTCAAGACCAGCCTCATCCAGGACAGCCACGCTTTCGCCCCCCTTCTCTTCTCCTTCGCTTCTCTCTCCGACCCCGCCGCTCTCATCCACGCTCGCCGCCTTCTCAAAAGCTCCAACTGCCCTCACAACAACGCCTTCCTCTTCAACTCCGTGATCAAGTCCTTCTCCCGCCACGGCGACTACAGAGGCGCCGTCTTGCTGTTCTCCGAGATGCTGCTTGATGGCGTTGTTGATCCGGATCGGTACACTTTGACATTTGTTTGCAGTGCATGCGCGAAGTCGTTGTTGGTTTTTGAAGGGAGGCAGGTCCATGCTCGGATGGTGAAGAGCGGGAGCCGGGTCGCCGTCGAGTCGTGGAATTCGTTGATGGATTTTTATTTGAAGGTCGGAGAGGATTTGTGGAAAGTGAGGAAGATTTTTGAGGGGATGGGACAGCTGGATGTTGTTTCTGGGAACTGTTTGATTCATGGGTACGTGAAATCGGGAGAGTTGGAGAGTGCGAGGAAGCTGTTTGATGAAATGCCTGAGAGAGATGCGGTTTCGTGGACCACGATGCTTGTGGGTTATGCGGATGCGGGATTGTTGAGTGAAGCTCGCCACATGTTTGATGAAATGCGGGAAAGGAACATGGTTTCTTGGACAGCGATGATTAATGGGTATGCGAGGTCGGGGCGGTGCAAGGAGGCGCTGGAGCTGTTCAAAGAAATGCAGGTTTTGGAGATTGAGGTTGATAAAATTACATTTACGACTCTGCTCTCAGCTTGTGCTGGATTGGGCGCTCTCGATCAAGGGCGCTGGATACACGCTTTCATTGACAAACGTGGAATCAAAGTTGATGCACATCTCTGCACTGGTTTGGTTGACATGTATGTGAAATGCGGGAGGATTGATATAGCCCAGAATGTCTTCCAACAATTTCCGAACAGAAAGGTGTTCTTGTGGAATGCCATGCTTGGCGGCCTCGCTATGCATTCACTAGGAATAGAAGCCATTGGATTGTTCTCAGAGATGTTGGATGATGGAGTAAAACCCAATGAGATCACCTTCATATGTGTGCTATCAGCATGTAGCCATTCTGGGCTTATTGATGAGGGGCTGCAAATATTTCACAGTATGGCAAAGGACCACAAAATTGAACCCGCAGTTGAACATTACGGATGCATTGTTGATCTACTTAGTCGAGCGGGTTTGTTAGATGAAGCAAAGAAGTTTATCGAAGCAATGCCGGTGAAAGCAGATGGTAATGTGTGGCGAGCTTTGCTTGGAGCTTGCAAGCTTCATGGATATGTTGAGCTGGGAGAGCAAGTCGGAAGGATTTTGTTGGAGTTGGAACCATTTGATGACGGGAATTATGTGCTTCTATCCAGTGTTTATGCTATTATGAACAAGTGGGAGCATGCTGCCAAGTTTCGGAGAGTGATGAAGGAGAGGAGAGTAAAGAAGCAGCCTGGATGGAGCTGCATAGAACTGGACGGAATTGCTCACATGTTTGTTGCTGGAGATTGTTCTCATTCTCAGAGCACAGAGATCTATACTTTGTTAGATGGATTGGCCAAGCAAATTGTGGTAGATTAGTTTCAGAAATTTGTTATGTATATCTTTTCTTGAGGTTAAAATTTGTTATGTATATCAAAGAATACAGCAAGATGATTCTGCAAAGAAACATGAGAAAATATTTTTGTTGTTGTTGTAAATAACACAGAGAAAATGTTCCTGAATCAGACAAAACGGTCGGCTGTTTTGTACCAAGAAAAGCTGTCATGTCATGTAATGCAGATTCTGTGAACAAGATGGGTTTGTCGGCTGTGGTTAATCCAACCTAACATCCAATAATTTCTTGTAGAGATTGATGCTGGAATTTGAATGAACAATTACTGTAACTGGTTGTTAAATTTTTGCTTTGATGCCTTTGAGCACGTGAAATACTCATACTTGCACTTGAATAAAAACAAAAGAAGGTGATTTGATCTGCTGAAAAGAGGACCTAATAAACTAAGAGAATCTATGTATAAAAGCATACAAAAAATACATGACCAGCAAACAGTGAGCTTTTTGGAAAGTTTATAGATCCACTAAATTTTGTACTTCATAAACCTCCAATACCAAGCAATCCTGTGAAATTCGCAAGTACATGACTTTCAGCATAGAAGAACATAGTTCTAACATCATTTCCCAGTGGCACATTCTAAATGTTCTTCCCACATAAATGAGAATACCATCAGCCACCAAATGGCTGCAGTACCTTCGCAGATCGCAAGAATCTGGATGTTAAAATGAAACAACCATGAACTCATATAACAACGTCCAATAGAAACATCAGCATATTAGAACAGAACAAGACATACAATCTTTGGAGAAGACAGAAAAGAACACCACATAGAATAAGCCACTACAGCATATAATAATAATAGCCCAAAGAACACGATCAAATGCGCCCATGATCAGCATTGAAACATGTTTGCAGATGTCAAGATCGGCTGCAGCGGCTCGGGGAGCTGCCATGGCTTCAGAAGACGGTCGGGTACCGACGGTATATCCATTGCCATTCCAGTGAACTGCTCCGCAGCCTGAAGCACCGAGTTCAGTGATCGGAGACGTTCTGATAGCTCCATCACCTGAGTTCTCAAGACAGTGTTCTCAGTGTCCAAGTTGAAGTATTGCTGTGTGAGCAGATTGGCCTGCATCTGTATCTGGCTGTTCTCATCCTTCAGTTTGGCAACTTGGCTTACGAGATCATCCAAGTGCTGCTGCTTCCTCATGCGCGATCGCCTCGCCGACTCCCGGTTCGACAGCATTCGCTTCCTCTTCTTCGGGTCTTCTTCCGACCCTGATGACTGAGTTGCTTGCACTGATACCATTCTCTTGTTCTTTGACTTTTTAATAAAAAATTGCTAAAAATACAATATTTTGATGAAGGAATTATTCACGGTGAAAGGACAAACAGGAGGGATTTAGCCCATGAGAAGACGTAGAACCAGTAGAGGAACAGAACCGAGAAGGATTGCAGGAAGCAAATGCGATGGAAAATAGTAGAGTAATTCATATAGAAGGCTAGAGACTTGTTTCAAACAGAGCTTGAATTGATGACATCGATCAAAACTGCTTCAGATTCTGATAAAAAAAAAGGGTTTTTCCGATGATGCTGCAGATCGCAGATCGATCTGCACCAAAGCCCTGAAAAAAGAGATGTTTCCACCAAAAATCAGATTTTCTTTTTTTTTCTTCACAGGAATTGCTCCGGATCCAGATTATCAAAAAAGAAAACTCGCAAATTGCCCCCAAAATCGAGTCTTGGGAAGACAAATAAACTAGAAATCAACTAAAAAACAAAAAATTATAAATAAAAAAAAAAAGGGAAGGAAAACTTAGCTAGAGGGATGAACAAGCACCGATGGGGAGAGCGAGATGGTCGGGAAGACAATGAGAGACAGAGGGGTGTTTATAGATAGAGACGGGGACATTTTGGGACGAGATCGGAGTGTATTTTGGGAATGTAATGAATTTTGCTGTATAGAGCCGAAGATATTTTGGGAAGGTACAGATAAAATTTGCCGTAAGCTCGTGATTGGAGAACTGCACTATTTTTGGCAGATTAAATCATTAAAACATTGAAAGTAAAAGGCGTATCTTTGGGATATTTTTGCCGGCCGTCAAATTTTGGATTTTGGTTAGATTAAGAAGAGATTTTTTTGTCGGCGAATATGCTAATTGGAGAAAATTCTTTTATTTCTTTTCTTAAAAAGTTAAATATCTAAAACAAACAGTGTTAAATATAGGGTTTTAGCTTAATCCACCTAAATAATCAATTATTAGCAGTGGATTTGACAATAATTGGATTTTAAATAGGTCAAGTTCAAGCATATCTTATCCTTGATTCGGTCGCAATAGTTGCGATGGCTAAAATTTGAGATATAGAATTTTCTCCTATTCTTTTTGCTTGTTCGGACGAGATTTCGCAACCAAAACATTGTAAAATCAACTAACTATAAAAGAATTGCATGTAGAATACACCTTTAAATAATAATTTTTCACGCGATAAATATATTTTAAAATTATTAAAGTAAATTTTCATATAATTAAATTTGATCATTTTAAAAATATTAATATAAACCTATTTTGTACCTTTTTTATTAAAAAAATAAATCAATATTAGAATGATTTGTATCTAATTTCTTATGAAATTACATATAATTTCTGCAAAACTTAAAAATTATGTATAACTTTTGAATTATAAATTTTCTTGCATATTTTTTTAGTTGAATTTTTTTGTTAAAAAAAAATATTTTATGAATTTTTAAAAAAGTATTAGAGACCACATGAAAAATTAATCTCTCATTCGCACAAGAGAGTTTGATGGTATGAATTTAGTATATAAATAACAAAAATTGTATTAATTTGATTTTTGCTTTGGCTCCATTGTGCCTTATCCTTCCACCAATTTCTCCGATGTTGATAACATCGAAATCCTTCGCTATATCCATTGGTTGTCACTGTCTTTAACAAATTCCCGCTCATGCTATTACTTCATGTCTCAAGTTTGATCCGTTTATTGTCACCCACCTCATTGCTTCTTGCACCATTTTCAATCTCGCCCTTGTTGACATCGACTTTTCTTTATCGCTCTTTCTAACCATCTTCGTCTTCACAGTTTTTATTAGTACCCATTCCTTTGGCCCCGATCCTATCCTTTTACTTCTCTTTTGTGATATTCTCTTGTTTGATCTCTCCTCCAATTGCTTTGCCTTCCCCTCGCTCCTTCACACCATCTCTCTTCCTTCCCCGACATCACCTTCTTCATTCATGACCTCATGATCCATGTTCTCAAAAAAAATACCCATGTGATCATCTCTCTCTTTCATGTTTATACATAAATATATTTGATAGAACATGTGTTCTTGATATTTGTTGAAATTCCCATAGGTACTATGGATGAGGAGAATGAAGGGTCAAGGAAAAAACAAATGATTGGCGGATACCACAAAAGAAAAATAAAGTAAAGAGTTCGATTGTCCAAACATCAAGATAGCTAAAATTAAATTATTTGCAATGACAGAAACAAAAAAGTTATATGCCTTTTAAAGCACCTTTAATATTATTTTAATATGAGTGCAAAAAAAAAGGTTTAGAGTAAGATTTTTAATTTTTGATTTTGATAATCTTGTTTATGTTTCGACCAAATTATTTTTTATTTTACTTTAGTTATGATTAGACTATATTTGGACTTGAGGTTTAAATATAATATACAATTTATAAAAAAGGAAAAATTAGAAACTTTAAAAATTGATAATAATTTTTACTATAATATAATCATATTTTAATTAATTTTAATTAAGTTTGATATTTATGAAGTCAATTTTTTTTATATTATTATATAAAAATAAGAAGTAAATAAAAAATTAATTTGAAAGAAGCTTAATAACTAACAAAAGTAAATAAGAAAATTTATAATTAACTTATGAATGTAATATATAAAATAATAAATGAAATATAATTGTTTAAAATACCAAAAATATAATTTCTAAGTTTTAAGATTAGTTAATTAAAAAAGCAAAAAATGGCAAACTAAAAGAGGGGGTAAATTAGGTTTTAAAGAACAATTAACGATTTTCACAAAAATTCAAATCCCAATTCAAAATATCAAAACAAATTTATGCAAACTTTAATTAAGTCACAAATGTTATAATATAAATTGAGAAAAGAAAGAATGACACCATGATTAAATGTGCTTTAGAGACTAACTACTTCTATTCCACAATCCTTATTCCACTCTTGAGAACTTTAACACTCCACTAGTATGTTATTTCGTCAGTGAAGTCAACCCCATATGACTCCTCTTACTCCAACCGGCAATATACAACTCTAATCCGAATTAGAGTCCCTCAACTACTCCAAACACTCTTGGAGTAGATTACAAGTGAAAAAAATAAAATGAATGATACAATGTAAGCTCATTATAAAATCTCTCAAAATTGGACACAAGGGCTAGAAATTTTGATATGAAAGTGATATCTTAGAGATATTTTAGTTAGAAGACTTGGATGAACTTTGGTCTCTTCTTTAAAATAAATTACAAGATATAAGATTTATTAAGAGAAACCCAATCATAGCTATTTATACCTTATGGATCAAAACAAGTCGTTAGGATTGAGATCCCACTATTTGATTCACTCGAATAGTCAAAAAATAGCCTTTATCACATAGATTTAGTCTGAACCAGATATCTGTTTATCAATCGAATGTTCGACAGAGAACAAAAGATAGATAGTTACTAATCCTATCGGACGTCCAATTTCAAACGGATATCTGGTACAGTGGAGATCACTCTAGTCTTCTGAATATGCCAAATGTCCAATATAAATCATGCGTTTGATTCTGTCAGACAAGCTTTGTTAAGAGCTTCGTGTAGAACATTATGCAATAAGTGTTTTAAATAAAAACACTCTCAAAATCAAACTTCGATTCGACTAAAATAAAGATGAAAATCTAAATTTAGTTGATTCGATTTCTTGGATGGTATTTAAGCCATCTGTATATTCTTCAAATCACATTCGTTGAATCACTATCATGCCTCAATTTTCTTTATAGTCATCTTCATGTTTATCTTCTCTTTAAGGCTTTCGAATGGTCTTGAACTTCATTTTGAGTTAATCTATGTTTTAATTTACATTACTCAAAAAATTATCAAATACATGATTTGGTCATCATTAAAACTATAAACGGCAACAATCTCATCTTTTTTGATGATGACAAACCTTTCAAAGAAATAAAAGTATATAATAGTTGATCAAGGAGTTTTTATAACTTTCATATGCATCAATTAGAGCATATATATGAATTTTAATAAAATATATCTAAATTTAGTATTTAAGTAAATAAATATTATATCAAGAAATTTAAACCATTATTAAATAACTCCCCCTTACTTTAGCAATTCTCTCTTTAGTAATTTAAACAATGTAAACAATGTCTAAACACTTTAACAATATTCTCTTAAATATTCTCTCCTTTTTGACATCAACAAAAAAGGTTATCCTCTTAAATATTCTCTCCCTTTTAACATCAACAAAAAAAGGGATAGATAAGACAAAGTATGAACATAAGGAGAAAACATATCACTCATAAAATAAGGTTGTAGAGAGAAGGAATGTATTAAATTCAAGATTGAAACATAACAAAAGATAGGTACATCCACATCTAAGAAAATACAAAATATTTATAAAATACAATAACATTATCAAAATATAAATGAACTCTCGCGCTTCCTATGATACTATTAACATCATATCCAACCAATGCATACAAGATGAGACATATGATGCGGAGATTATTGCATTGAGGGGAAGTTTGGAAGAAATAGAACAAATAGATTATCTCATGTGATTAAATTATTTTGTGGTATCTATAGAGATGTCATCTAATTTGACTTTTTCTTCACAACTTATAAAGTAAAACATATTTATCTATGTGAAGAGAATTAGTAGTATAGTATATTATAATAAATGATGGTTATGAAAGATTTCAAACAATTGATTACAATAAAAATAATCTTACTTAAGCTAATTAAGATAGAGGATGATTAAATATTGAAATCTTTAAAGGAATTGTCATGTTCAAATTTCACATGTTTAGGAATTATGCTCTTTAGTATCCAAATTTATTTTAGAAAAAAATTCTCTTAATTGGATGAATTGGAGAGGCATGTCCATTAATACAACAATAATTGCATTTCAAATTTGAAGTGTTGAAATTTGAAGTATTCACAAAAGTAAACTTGATACCTTTTAATCGAGAAGAGAAATAAAATCAAGTCCATACTTACCTAAGGCCTTAGTATTTGGATTCGGGCATTCCAAAATCTACAGGTAATTCTCATTATTAAGACCTTATTATTTTATTATTTTTTTTGGTTTTTTCTACTCCATAGTTTCTCAACTGCACAATCTACTAATTTTTCCTGTTAAAGTACCTTATGCCACCTAAGTTCTTTTTCATCTATACTGTTCCATGGTGTCCCACTAAGCACAAGTTTATTCTGCATGAGATAGTGCTTGTATGACGCATTTGATATTTTGTGATCAATACAAGCATGGATTTTCCTATCATATGTACTTCCCAATTAATTTTGAGAGCATGTTGTTCATTCTATCATAGCTTCTTTCTAAACTTGTGAAGTATAATGGAGCTTTTTTATGTCAAATTCCTGTGATAGATAGTGAGAGACTTGGCTACTGATAGTGGTCCATATTCGCCAGTCCTAAATACTGTTTGCAATTTTTCCAATAATTGGTTGCAGTTCTTGGAATTATATTCTTTTTACATGGTACATTCATCCAGTTAGTAAATATTTATCCATGATTCAGGCGAAGGTTTATTCAGATTCTGAACCTATTGAAGCAAGAGCAGAAGCCATTGTCCTTCTTAAGCAGCTCAACTTCCCAGTTGGTATTGCCTCATTTATTTTTCTATTTCTTTTACTTGTTCATGAAATGTTTGAAAAATTCTATTTATTGCTAAAAAATCTTTGTTGCCTAGATTGAATGTGTGCAATCTAGCATGGAAATGATGTTTTTGGATGGCTTTCTTTTGTTCTGATATATGGGTTACTTTAAATTTCCTGTGTTGTAGAATAAGCTTTCTTATTTTCCATCACATAGAAAAAGGACAGATAATCAACAGGTGTAGTTTTTAGGCATATGTTATGTTATGGAGTTATATTATGCATCTGCTTTGAGTTATATTTATTGAAAGGCAGACAGCTTAAAGACAAAGCTTCTTGAGAAGTTGGAGGAATTCCTGTTGAAATTCCAGACTGAATCTGAAGGGGACACGGCACCAAAACAAGATAGTAAGTCATCTGCAGCTACCACTGGCCAGGTACTGTATGTCTGTATCGTAAGAAACTTTATGCAATTTCACATGTTAGATATGTTTTACCATGAGCTTCTACTTTGGATCCATCTTATAGGAGTTCTGATTGTATAGTTTGATCTTCTGCCTGTAGGTTTCCATCTACGAGTTTTCCAAGACCGTTCGTGCTTATCTCATAATATTTCCCAATTCTGAGAAGCCGCTCATTGAACTTGCACAAGACTTGTTTGCTAAGTGTGTTACTCACTGCTTCACTATCCTTTATCTTTTCTGGCCGATGGATTTATCGTTTTGATGAATCTAAGGATTTCTGTAGCCATTCTGAAATTGTGTCCACTTTTTTATGTTCTGAAGGTGCTATGGAAGTATTCAGAAGTGCATAGATAACCGAGTATCTTCCTCAAATTTGCTGTCTATGATAGGTAAGGACATGCCCCCCATTGTTTGTTGTCAAATAATTAATTTAATGTATGTGTTGATAGGCTTTAATTTATCTGGTTTTTAAAGTTAACCAGGTCCCTAAGAAACTGCTCATGTCCAAATCCTCTGAAATATTTTTTTCAGCCCTTTTTTTTATGGTTTTGCCTACATCTTATCTGTTTTAGAGTTGTTGCTGTTCAATCTTGCCAAACAGGAAGCGTTTTGCTTGTCAGCTTACCTGAGGAATTTTAATTAGAGATTTTTTGTGTATTAACAGCCATTGTAATTCTTTAAGATACTTCATTATCAGGCAAGTTATGAAGGTAGATTAAGATGAACCCTAATGGCCAGTCATATATTTAGGGATGCCTAGTCCATTTACAGTCCTACCAGCCTGACACTATAGTGTTCATTTTTTCTCAATATTCAACAACTACCCCAAAACATGGTCCTTTATTATTTATTCTATTTAGGCAGCTTGCAGCAAATTTTAATCCATTGCTTCGGACTAGACTTAGTTTTTAAATAATGCAGGAGTTGTCTCTTCTGATGTGTTGTGACTGATGGATGAAGTTCTTCCTGAGGCTGCTCTCCCATTTTTCTCTCTAGAGGTCTATATTTCAACCAAGTTATATTAAAAAAATAAAGAGCTTTTGAGTTCAAAACATGGCATGTGTGGAAAAATGTTCGAAATGCTAATTTTGGGTTTTTGTTGGGTGGGTTGTCATTCTTGTTTAAAATTCTACTTTCCCTTTGCGGGAGGAAGGGTCAGAAGTATTTCCTTTGCAGATTGCCTTGGAAAGCAGCAAGAAGGCAGTGATTCAGGGTGGCATGGATCTCTTACTGGTTAGCTTGCTACTGTGTCAGACATTTGGTTGGGCATTTTATTCATTCTATACTGGTATATTGGAGGTTTAATGCTAGGAGGATTTACTTAAAAACTCCTTTTGTTCTTCAAAAACTAATAGATAGACAATGTTATTATCTTTATGAACCTGAAGGAAAGAATATGATACTCAAGTGTCCTCAGATTTGAGCTTCATATGAAGTGGCATTATTTGAAAGCATGTTTTATGGTGCTGAAATAGTTAATATGAGTTTCATACTGTAGTATATTATGTCTCCCTACATGAGGCCTACAGCAGGCATTAGCAATAATGCTTCTAAGAAATATGGCCACAACAATGCCTATAGTGATGATTCTTGGTTGTCTTTTATCATTAAACTTGCCACTAGTATATCATTTTTGGATGTTAATTTTAGAGCCAAATGTTTTTACGATTAGTAGAACTGTGTATGTGTAGCCCAGTTCTGGTGAAAATATACATTATCAGAGCACCACCTAGATTGCACCAGCTCAACTCACCCTGGTCCAATTTTCTCTTTCGCTTCAATTTTCTATTGATAACAAAGTTTTTTTTTTATCTTTTTCCTTCAAATGATGTATATATTTTGTTTTTCTGGTGTTGACATAAATAATTTTTGAAAAATCTATTTATCAGGTCCTGGATAATGTTAACTATTTTATCCTGCTGAAGGATTATCCCTGGGTTGTGCTTATGTTTGTGAACCATACTTGTCTATTATGTTGTTAAGTCATTTGTATAATTTTAATTTTATCATGGATTAGCATGACAATGTTTGTCAAGTTTTCCTTCATTGTTGAAGGTTTCTCAGTCAGATTGTATTTCACTTTTTGTCAATTTATTAACTCTTAATCTATGGCTAGTAGGAATTTCACCAGCTCATTGATGATAATTTTGAGATGGCAAAGCTAAGAGACCTAATTATCGACTGCGTGCAAGAAGGGTTCCAAGACTTCTTTCAGAAGCTTGACCAACACTTCCTCCTTCTATGTGGAATAACTAATTTAAATAATCCAGATGCAGTCATGACTGATGCAATACAAGTAGACAAAGTGCCAACTGGACTTATTCTTGTGCTGGCCCAACTTTCTGTCTTCATAGAGCAAAGTGCAGTTCCTAGAATTACGGAGGCAAGAAGTTTATCATTTCCTTCAATTTTATAATACCTCATACAAATATCTTTCACATCCTTCACTCAATGTAAGTTTTCTTTCATGTTTCAGGAAATAGCTACTTTGTTCTCTGGGGCAGTGTTCGTGGCCATGAGAATGGACCAGCATTTGTGCCTGGAGAGCTCTGTCGCTTATTTCTCCTAGCTGGTGGAAGGTTTTTGCATTATGTAAGTAGCATTGCCTTTTCTGTTGTGGTAATAACATCGTCTTGGTGACCAAGCATTTGCATGGTTCTATTTGGCAGTATATAAACATGAGAACTCAAAAAATTTCAACTGTTCTCAAAAAGAGGTCTACAACACCAAACAAGTATAAGCTCATTTTGCCAAAAGAAAAGAGAACTATGATGACTATGAATCCAATGTCTTAAATAGCCTTGTTTTCTGATGTATCTGGTCAAATGTTACGATGACAGCATAAGGAGCCCAAGGGAAGTCCATATGTTTGTTGACTTGCTGCTTCATGAGGTTCGCCTATTCTTTTACACTCATCCATCTTTTCCCATGCTAAATCAGTTAAATGTGATGGAATTTCAAATTGCTAAGAAAAGGTTTGTCCTGAGGAAAAAAAAAAATTTCTTGGTTTCAGATAAACATCGAACTCAAAGGGCCTATTTGGTTCCAGAGTGGAAAACGTGTGTTTGCAATTAGTGAGCTAATCACAAATGACACATTTCCTACTCTCAAACCATACAGGCCCAAGGGTTTTAAACTAGTATCTACTGTCTAGATGATACACATTCTCAAGCAATATTTGCCTTCTGACGATCAGCCTTCCTATTCATTTTTCTTCACAGTTGGATGCTGTAGGGTTTGAAGCTAGACAAATATTACTCTGTGGACTTGTCCGAAAACACCAATACTCCGACAGCATGGGAAGCACTAATTCTTCATGCAGTAATCCTATATGTGAGGATAAATTAAACAGGACAAATACTCAGTGAGCTAGGAGTCAACTCCTGGAAAAGCCATCTTGCAAAGTTATTTGAGCAGAAAATGGAGACCTTTATGAAGGTCGAGTATAGGCAGGTATAGAACTCCACCAATGGCTCAATCTTGTAGACACAAGGATTCAGGGCTTGCTTCAGATTCTTTCTTTTCTGAGTTTGAGGAATCAATCACTGTAAATCCTGAAAGAGACATTGTCCTCTATATTATTTTGTTGGTAATTTTCTTGGTTTTACTCCCAATGGACATGATGTAATTTTCTTTGGCTTATTCTCAACCAAATAATTTGAACCCTTGCTGTAATGGTTGTCAGAAGTAAGAACTATTTTTCTTTCTGATTTGTTCTTTACTTTTCATGAGTCAAGTATATCAACCATTGTAAACCTTTGCCTGAAAAGCTTGCAAGAATTTGTACAACTACAGGCATTTTATGGAAGTGGATTCCAGCAGATTCAGTGTGATATGGAGTTTCTCAAAAACCCTTTAAAAGAGTTTGTTGATGCAGCCACTGATTTCCTATTTTAAAGGAGGTAACAGAGATTGCTATCTTTTTAGAAAATCTAGACATTTTTCTTTCTTGAACTTTTTTATGTGCAACTAAAGAAATATAATTCCCATAAATTCAGGATTCACCTGTACATAGATAGGGCTGAGCCCTGGCCAAGAAGCTTTAGGGTTAGGCTCGGTGTGACATTGTTATTCATTTCATCAGTCTTTTGGTTGGGCCTAAGCCTAAACTGAACCTGGATTCTCATACCTATCTGGCATGTAAATGATCCTAATTCAAGGCACTATGGAAATTTATTTCTTATGACTATGTTTAAGAGAACAGGTCCTCTGGTTAGGCTGAATTTGGGATCATTCTAAAATGAAATGGTGAATGAGTGCTTCTGAAATCACTTTTCCCCCATTTTGTTTGGTACTGCCAATCTCTTTTCTACTCAGCAAATGAACAGGCTTCAGTCTGATGTAAATTTGATAGATTGACCTACAGTGAGAATGGTGATATATGGGCTGGCTTAATAAAGAAATTACTTACTTTTCCTGCCACACGTCCCATTGAACATTACTCTTACTGGTCACTAATCAGTTTTTTCAATGTATATTAAGATTGAACTACTTGTATGTATCTTTCTTATGACTGTTTCCAAAACCGATATCCAGCGTGACAGTATCACTATGGGAAAGGACTAGACTCAGTAAGTTATGCATCTACTCGATACGTTCCTTCCTCTAAACATGCATTGTTTTTGAAGATATTATTCTCTGGAGATATACTTTGACTAATCGAAAGCCATTTTTTTTCTGGCAATAGATTGAAAAACATCAAAATATTTTGCAGGTAAATAATGCTGCTCAAAAATGATGTCTTGACCTGATTCCTGTGGAGCCACCTGTATTGGACAAACTAATACAAGCAGAGTTAGCAAAGAGCAAGGAGCGAAGCCCAAGCTTGCAATGAGACCAAATCACTTAAATTCGGTAGGTTGGATTCAATTTTGCAGCATTGCAGGGCATTCATATTGCTATTTAACTGATCCTTATATTAATGGTATGGTAGAATAAACTAAATTGAATCTGGACTTCCAAAAGATCTGGCCAGATGATGAATGTAAACTCATTATTATTGTGCAATTAGGGTTGCCTTGATTTTTCTGTACTAGGGTTATCGCCTCAGATTGTTAGCTACCATGGGCCAGAAAGTATGACCAAATTTATTAGCTAGAGCTTGTACCATTTCTGGTTTCAGCAGATAAAATTTCATTTGCATCATAATTGTGGTTCTGCTGAGTAATAATATATATGCATAAATGCAAGATTATCCCATTATGTCTCAAAGGTAAATTTTTCATATTGTACGTGGAGAGGTAAGTTATTTTCCCAATGACAGCTATCCGACCATTAGCCAAGACCGAGCTCAAGCGGGCTTGGGTCGGCCCTTTTCATTGTTGTAATTTTTAACCCAAAATCGACCCAAGCCCGAAAATCCCATGCATGAACCTGAACATTTCAGGTTGGGTCCAGCTGAGCTTTTGGGCCATCTAAGCCCCATTGACAGCCTTAAGTTTTGAGTCAATGCAATCCAATCAATGAATGATTTGCCATGCTGCTTCATTTTTTTATGTAGAGATACGATCAAAGTGTTTAGCACTAGTCATCTGATTGCTTATATTTATGCATTCCCCATTGCAGAATTTGATCAGGGAGAATTTGTGGGGGTTTGTATATCATTATCAAAGTATGAGAACAATGATCTGAATATCAAGTAAACCTGCTGATTGCAATGTTTTGGATTATCCTTTCTACAAAAACTGTCATGCAAGCATTATTGGACATGAGGACACTTTTGCCTAATAAAGCTCCGCTCACATTCACAAACACTGAAAATGTTTCAATTTTGCTGTATTATTTGACTTTGGGCATATTGTAATAAAATAAATCCAGTGTCTCTTTTTTTTTTCTTTTTCTTTTTTTTCTTTCCTTCTCTAAATGAAAGTGAACCTCCAATATTGAAATATAAGCTCACAGCTGCTTTGCTAGTCATATAATTCCCCTGGATTTTGTACGAGCAAAAACAGAACTCAATTAATTTATCAATGCTCTAACGGTGATTGTTGTTTGTGGAGATGCCATTGGTGAGCATGCATTTAAAGTAGCAGCCAACTGCACCGCAGGCAAGCAGAATGGTAATTATGCACAACTTGTGAAATCTTAAACTACTCAGCTTATGAGTGTTTGGTTTGAAATTTTACGACAGTTGCAAGCATACAAGACCAAAGATACCCACACTACTGCTTGCAGATCCACAAGCCAGCCATCCACTAGCACTCCATAGGCAAACCACAGATTCTGAACTGGCACATCTAGGGTTTTAAAACTAGTTTTCTAGCCATTGCAACATTTGCTGTGGTTTCTCCAATCAAATGGAATTCTAAGTGATATATTGATTTGGTCTATAGAATAAAAAGGATATGCATGCAAAGAATCCCATTTAAGCCTTTGGATTGGAAGAACTTGAGGTCATGCAATCTTCTGATTTAACAGGAAGGAGCTCACTTCCTGCACCTACAGCAACCACTTCAGATCCTTGACTATCCATTTCACTGAAGGCCCTCTTTCTTGAGGAGGCAGCATCCGGCACATCTACTTCCTTCACCTTTTCTTCTTCCTCTTCCTCTTTGCTTTCCTTCACTTTCTCTGGATGCTGGGATTCGATGGCTGCTGGCAGTGGTGGCATGATTGGAGGTGGCTCACGACCACTCAGCCGACAGAACATTCTTTCCACAGTATCACTTATCTCCTTACCTAGCCCATCATTGTCCAGAATCAACTCCCACACTGCTTTTGAGGCTTTCTCAAGCACTGGAGTTCTGACAATGTTGCTACTTAGTACATCACTCGTTCAAGTGAGATGAAGATGTACAAGACATCATAGTTCTAATGACAAAAAATACTGAATAAACGGACCATTCAAGAAGAAAGGGGGTGGGCAGATGTCAGAAAGCAATTGATGTAATTTACATGTTTCTTCGACTATGACCATCCTAGAAAGATGCTAAAAAGATTCAACTCTAATTAGAGAACAGACTTGGGGTTCAAAAAGGAGTATATGCAAAATATGGAACGTAAAGGGAAATTATTACTACTGATTACGACCAAAAGCTTCCTCCATTTGGGTGGCGGCCGTCAGGGGTGGGATGGAGGAAGAGAGACAAAATGAAACTACTCAAATAAAAAGAAATAGAACTACTCACTCAAGTTCATGTCGAAGCGCATCAAACAACTCCCGTTTAGTTTGTTTCTCTGCTCCAGCCGTGCTGAGAACTTTACTTTGTTCCACCATGGAAATAGTGTTGTTTTTCAGCTCTTCCTGATAGACGGCAGGAACAAATGATCAGTATATGGCATATGCTACTCTAATCTAAGCATTTTCTACTAATTATAATATTTTATACAAACAAGGAAAGCATGTGGGTGTCATATAGATGAGTTGGCCCCAAGATAATTATTGTTGTTCGCTTGTGGTGAAGATTTTAATAAAAAAATCTTATAATTTCAAAGGAATCATAAGAATTCAGAATAGAACCGATACTGAAAAAAAGGCAGGAGATCACTCCTTCCTAGTCTTCAAGTCATGCACACAAACCAAAGTGAAATAACTAGCATTTTGTGTAGCACTATTCTGGTGTTGTTCATACAATACATGGTAAAACATCCACAACAGGCTAATGGAGCAAGCACCTGAATTACCTGAGGGTGCAATAGAGGATGCAACACATGACTCATCCGAAATAGGGACAAGTCAGCATATACAAAGTGCAACTATGACCGAAAATTATACGCTACTCAAGGACATTCTGCTTTTTGATATATGCAGTTTATGCTTCAAAGGCAGGTCTATCTCTGCTTTAATGAGCAATGATGACGCCACTCACATTATAACATCATTATTTGACAAAATATAGATATTTGAATACTCTTGCAGCAAATACTAGACAAGAAAATAGAGTTCCAAGGTTCTTGCAGTTCCAGGTCTAAAAGAAGTAACAGCCAAATAAATGACTTACATTAGCCTTCAGCTGATTAATTATCTTCATTCTAATAGCATCGATGGTACCATCATTCATCAAGGACTCTAGCACATCTTCAGGTGTTACCACAGAGGAACCCATTGAACTCCAAGCAACTTGGACAAATAGCCTCCACTAACACAACAGATGGATAGAAGCAAGCAAAACAGATGCCGGATGTTACTCAGGTGACGTCAACAAGCAATTCAACTACTGAAATAACCCCTAATTGTTAAAAGAATTCTTGGTGGAGTTAAAATATCTCAATAAAGCAGTTGTATCCCTAAAGGAGCTTACCCATATCATAAAGGGGCTTTACTCAGAAACAAGCCAAAGAAAGTGACACAGAGATGGTCGCAGATCCATCTACAATGCAAAGAACAAACCCAAAAGCATCAAGCTAATGCAATGAAGTACCACAACCAAGTGTTTTTCACAACAGCAATAGGAGTCAACACCAAATTTAAAGAAAAATGGGAAAGAAAAAGGCCCAAACCAACAATGCAGATATCAATCAGTACTGAGGATAATCAAAGAGCATCAACTCTCATACAAAAAATGAACCAAACCACGCAGCCCAATCAATCCATTGGTCAGAACATAAAATACGAAAACCAAAAGCCATTTGAATCTCATTGAGATAATAACTCAAAGCAAAATTCAAAAACGTTAACCAAAGACCATGAAGTCTCTCGCGAAACCAACCGTGCCTGGTGAGGCATTGAAAACCAAAAACATAGAAGCTTGCAGCAAAATCCTGAAACCTTATCCAAAATCAAAGAAATAGGCAACATAAACCCTAACCAATATACATCCAAAATTGATGAAACTAATCAACAGGCACAAACCCCGTGGTAGAACCACAGCAGCATGAGGCTCCACTGATCAATTTGAGCAAAAAATAAGCATACAAAATAACAAAACCCATTTGAATCTCATCAAGATAATACCAATGAATAAGCATTGAAAACACTAACCAAAGCCCAATAAATTGAAGAACCTGATCAAACCCAAAGAACTTTCTAGTGAAACCCACCGGCAGGACATGATTTAAAAAAATAAAAGATTGCATTCAAAACCAAAAGCCATCTATATCCTATTCTGGCAAAAAAAAAATCCACGAAATGGGAAACCCTAATCAAAACCTGAACGAATCCACCGCGTCCCGCAACCAACATCAGCCAATTCGATCAAAACGCACATTCAAAAACCAAAAACCATCTGAATCTCATTCTACAAAGCAAAACCAGCAGAAAAAATCCAAAAACCCTATCCAAAACACCGGAAATCGGAAGCACTAATCAAAGTCAAGAATCCCCAGATCGATCCACCGTCGCGGCGCAACCCACATCATCTAATTCCATCAAAATTCACATTCAAAGCCCAAACAATCCTCCGAATCTCATTCGCGACAGAAAATCGAGCAGCAAATCCAAATACGGCGTAAAAAAATTCCGAATAAATGACTTCACCACACAAGCAGATCAATCGATTCGATCGAAAAATCGCAAAGAAAATCCATCTGAAAGACGAAGGAGAAATGGAGGAAGAGGAGACGGAACCTGAGAGCGCTACGCTAAGACGAGAGAGGTCGCGAGATTGATTGCCCGGTTCCAGGTGCCAACGTCATTTATGTTGTGCATTCGGAGTTCGGAGTCTACCCGAATCCGCGAATCGAATCCGTTATGACTGGCGTTTTGACTTATAGCCCCTTAAATATGTTATATTTAGAAGTCACTCCCTAGATCCAATTTGTTTTGCATCATCTGCAAGAGTTAAAACCAAGAAGTTGTTTGCAACTAAGGCAAAATTTTAGAAGGTGTTTACCAAAAAATATTCTCATTGATTTGGTAATAAGCATTTTGATATAGAGCTATAATGAAATAGGTAGAAGAAGAGTTGGGAGACCAGAGCACAAACCTGTGGAGCGTGAGAGTCCTGGTTGATGACGCATTTGTAGGGCTGTAGACGAGCCAGGTCAAGCTCGAGCTCACCGAGTTCCATCTGAATCCGACTTCTTACATTAGATGTTTTATGCCACAATCTGTGGTCATTGGACTATGTAGAATGAAAGATCGAAAATCAAAATCATAATTGTCAAGCCAAACGCATAGAAGAAGATGGATCACAAAGGAAGATCTTCATTCTTCTGCTGAATGTCTTCCTTTGGATATCCTCTTGGTCATATTTTCTCAATCAAATTGAAAATCAAGATGAGAGCAGATCGTGCCTTGTTTCGGAAAAGATGAGGGCAAGGGATACCATAACAATAAGGAAACTGAACACAAAGAGTGACAATGGCAACACCACATGATATTTTTTGAGCTAATCAAAATTTAATTGTGCATTGTCACACATGATTCGAGATTGAAGTCCATTAATTGAGTATCGAGGACCAAGTTAACATAGTTTTATCAATCTCTCCATCGATGACCACAGCTTGGATTGCAGCAGACGAAGAACAGTGTCATGCCTTCTTCCCCTCTTGCAGTTGCCTGCAGATATTCATCCACATTTACCAATACAATGTCAACTAAATCAGAATTTGAAAAATTCGAGCACCCAAACAATGTAAATATGTAGCTATCAGTTTATTGAGACTGAGAACAGAAAATACAATATAAGGGTTCTTGAGAAAAAGGAGAGGTCTAACCTGAAAGAATACAGCTTCTGGATGATTACATATGGCACATCTGACACTTTTCGTGCGAGGAAGAGTTGGATCAGCTGCTACGTCTTGCAGGACTTGCGTGAACTCGCCAGCTGAGTGATGTATCACATTTCTGTAGACACAGTTGTCGTCTGCAGCCTCCTGAAATTTTTATCCAGGTTTTCTTTATGAATCAAGTTGATGCTAAAGAATAATTTCAATTTCATTGCGGAAAAATGTGTATTATCATCTACCAAACATATATCAGATTTATTCAGCAAGCAAGTTTTGGATCCTCAAGTTATTTCGCATTGAAAAAGATTTAAGTAAAGATGTCTTGATGATGTGAAATGTATTAGAAACGGTAAAATTATCTCATAGGCTGACACAATCTAAACTCCAAAGAAAGGTTTGATTTGGTAACTCCAACAAAAACATATGTATAAGGATCTCTATTGATACCATTGACAAAATTTAATTGAAGGCAGGTGTTCTAGCCATAGATGCCATCATCGGAAACAGAACTCCAACTAAGAAGCAGATCGCTATAGCTTACCATTCGATGTATGACTAAAAGGTTGTGAATACTATTCAACATTCATCCTAACGAAGATATTTCCTTCCTGAAATTTCAAGACTTTTTCCCAGTAACAGATCTGAAGCATTTTCTTCCATGGATAACATTCAAGCATAAGTCAAAGCTGAAAGTCAACTCATCCAAAGAACCAAATACAGAAATTGCTATTGATTGAGGCATAAATCATCAAAAATCAAAGCATCAAATCATGATTGCGAAACCAAACACACATAGAGAGATGGATCAACAGAAAAGATGGCAAGAAACGAACTGACCTGATGATCACAGTTGCGGCACGCGTAGAGGAGGATCTTCTGCTCTCTGTCTTCCTTTGGATACAGAATGTTGTTGCTGCGTAAATCCAGAGATCAAAGGATACAGGTGAATGGAATTCCAAAATCCTTGCAGAACAAATTGATTACTTACCATTCGCGGCAAAACTTCATCGTACTCATGCCTTCTGCTGCTGCTGCTGCTGTGGTGGTGGTTCTGTAGCCTCTTCAGCTGCTGCTGCTGCCGCCGCTGCTACTGTGGTGGTTCTCTGGCCTCTTCAGCTGCTGCCGCAATATGCCCCAAGATGCCTTCTCCTGATCTGCAAATTTTGGTAAAGTCATTGGTGGGGTCTATGACACAAAGAATAAACAATGTTCAAGTTGTTCTTATCAGATCGAGTAAACAAGAAAACTGCCCATACACACATAGTGCAGACATAAAGAATCTTCTAGCTAGATGACATTAGCTTTCAATGAAGTCTCGGAGAGTGTAGGGACAAATAAATATGGTGAACTCCAGTGTCTTGCCTGCGGTAAAACTGTAAGAATATGAAACTTGAAATGAAAACTGAGCCAGTACTCCGCAATAGATATGGACAGAATTGAGCAGCACAGTCGACAGTCAACAATGGCACAATGACCAGTGCAGTTAATCTCTGACTAGGATGATATCAGAGCTTCAAAAAGACATGGTAAGGAAATGGACAATAATTTGAAACCATAATACTAAACATCCTAGAAGTAGCATCCGTGATGTTTTATAAATCACCTGATGCATGCCTCTTGTTCTCCCCCATGTCACTTCATGAGTTGTGCCTCCTACGGGTCTTCCTTCTGCTTCTTTTTCCTTCTGTCCATATGCATTGACATTACATGCCGCCGCGGCTGCAGCCCTCTCTGCTTGAGCTCTACCCAGACTCTTCGAAGCTGATAGTGCTGCCGCTCCTATTCGGTAAGCAGCAGCTTCATTGTTGGCTGACATGATGAACTCAAGATGATATGAATCCACTAGACTTTGGTGAAGGAATAGAGAGACTATCAATCTACAAAAATTAAACTGCACATCAGAAAAGGAAAAAATTTCGTCATGGATTCATATTTTAAATTTTTAATCAGCAAACTGATTTGCAAGAAAAATCCAAACATGAAAGAATTCCCTTCGCAACAACAAAGGATGCTGCATTCAACAAAATCATCAACAAAAAAAAAACAGATTTTTAAGTCAACCAAAATGTGAAATGAATTGCAGTATGACAAAATTGGACTAGCATTGAAAATGTAGCAAAAATGAAAAAAAATGAAATCCAATCACGATGATTCAGAATCAGAACGAATAATCCTGAATTCAAGCGAAATCCCAAGCATCGAACCCCTAATCAGGGCCTTCAACACAAAATGCGGCTAAAAAAAAATTAAACTTGAACTCAAAAAAGAAGGAAAATCCACCAAAAGTCAGTAATTCGCAAACTGAAACATATAATTCAACAAAATACAAAATTTTCCGAAATGATCAGAAATGACTGAAGGAACGACGGATTCGCAGAAGAATGCCTCGAAGCAAGAAAAAAGCAGAAAACGCGTTATATATGCAGCGGAAGTGCCTTGGAATGGTTGAGATTCTGATCGCGAGGCGATCATGCGGCATAGCATCGATCTGATCTTCCTTACAATCAGTGGGTTCACATCTGGAGGCAAGATTGGCGGTCGATACAGGTCGACACGAGTGATGACGACAATGGATCTCTTCCCGCCACTTCAAGGCGCAGACAAGATCTCGTGCGACAGCGGTCCGTATCCGGAGTCACGTTTCCGCCTGATTCTCCTCAGGCGCACGTGCTCCCATGAGCGTTGTTACTTGTAAGCTACCGTGATTTTTACATTAGACTCCCACTCCAGCTTTTTTACATGAAACCATCTGCATTTTGTATGTTTACGCAAAAGAACCCATTTTTGCGCATACTATACTTATTAGTTTATTCAACGAAAAACATTGAAACTTGATGAGCTCCATATTGTTCTTCATCGATCAAATAAAATTTAATTTTAATTATATTTTAATAGTTTATATTACTTAAAATTTTAAATATAAGGAAGATTCTCTATGTTATTCATTATTTTTTAGGGATAATTACGGGTGACCCCCCGTAATTAACCTTAATTACGATAAATCCCCCGTAATTTCCGTAATTACCCCCACCCCTCAAATTCGCCCATATTTACCCACAGCCCTGATTGTTATTTAATCAAATTTTTGCCAAAAAATTCCGATTTTACCCCCGGTTATTTTACATATACCCCCCTAAAAACTTACTTTTTTATATTTAATCCCCCGGATTTTGCGTTTTTACAAATAACACCCCGAAAGAAATCAGATTTACAAAAAAGTCCTGAAAATTCAGATTTTTTCAAATAAACCCCCGGAAATTATTCCGATTTACAGAGAAGTCCCCGAAAATTCGGATTTTTGCAAATAACACCCCGAAAGAAATCAGATTTACAAACAAGTCCTCGAAATTAGAATTTTTGCAAATAAACCCTCGAAATTATTCTGATTTACAGAAAAGTCCCCGAAATTCGGATTTTTGCAAATAACACCCCGTCGCGCGGGCGGGGACGGGGGGAGGCCGGCAGGCGGCGGGAGCGGAGGCGGCGGCCGGCGGCGGGAGCGGAGCCGGAGGCCGGTGGCTGGAGCGGAGCCGGAGGCCGGGGCGCCGGCGCGCCGAAACGCGGGCGCGGACGGCGACGGCCGAGGCCGTTCTTCCCCCGCGTGCCGGGGACGGAGGCCGAGGCCGGCGCGCCCCACGCCGGGGACGGACGGCCTTGGCCTTGGCCGTCCGCGCCTGCGTGCCGGCGCGCCGGCCTCGGCCTCCGTCCCCGGCACGCAGGGGCGGAACGGCCTCCGCCTCCGCCTCCGCTCCCGCCGCCGGCTCGCCGGCGCCCTGGCCTCCGCCACCTTCACCGGCGCGCGGGCGCAGATTTTTGCAAATAACACCCCGAAATTATTCAAATTTATAGAAAAGCCCCGAAATTTTGATTTTTGCAAATAACACCCCGAAATTATTCCGAATTACAAAAAAGTCCAGAACTTTCTTATAAAATCCTCTTCTTCCTGTAGCCCTAAACGTATCTGCGCCGCCGCCGCCGCCGCTCTGCTCTGCCGCTGCCGCCGTCGGTCCCTGCGCAGCTGCTGCGGTCGCTGCCCCGCCGGCTCGCCGTCGTCGTCCGCTCGCTGCCCTGCGCCACCCACGCCATCGCTGCTTTGCGATGCGCCCCCCATGACTTGGCCGTCGCCGTCGCCGTCTGCCCTCGCGTCGTTGCTGCCCCGCCGGCGAGAACACCGTCGTCCCGTTGCTGCTGCCCTCCTTCGTCCTCAGTAAGCCACCATCTTGTTCTTTGTTGTTGCCCCGCCTCCACCTCCTCCCCGCACGACGGCCTCGAACCCATCCACCACTCCCGTCCCTGCCCCTGCTCCCAGACGGGCTCCGACACCCCCGCCCCTCCCCCTTTGCCTCACTGGCACCCCTGTCCCCGCCCCTCC
>RXID01016000.1:77862-93454 GCA_005019695.1 Trichopus zeylanicus subsp. travancoricus
GTAAAATAACCGGGGGAAAATCGGAATTTTTTGGCAAAAATTTGATTAAATAACAATCGGGGGGCTGTGGGTAAATATGGGCGAATTTGAGGGAGGTGGGGGTAATTACGGAAATTAGGGGGGTTTACTGTAATTAAGGCTAATTAGGGGGGTCACCCGTAATTATCCCTATTTTTTATAATTCATCTACAATTGGAGATGAGAGTATATTATTTATGATAAAAAATATTCTAAAATTTAAACTAATGACTTATTCTGAAAAATAATATATTTTTTGAGGTAGCTCGTCAATTGTGGTATACCTATAAAGCACTTTTGCTTATATATTCCTATAAAATTTTGAAATTGTATGTATATTCTTATAATTATTGTAATTATTTTTATATCTCTTAAATTTTAAAATATTTGTACAAATACTCCTATTATATGCCCCTATCAAGTTCTATCCGATTAAGCGATTGCTTTTTTGGACTAAAATTTTATCAAAATTATGACAATCAATTTTGCTATCATATATTAGCAATAATTTCAAAAGAAAAATAAATAAATATGATTATAATACTTTTAGGATATAGATGTAAATAGTAAAAATATCTTTTATACTTATCAAATCGATAAATTTGATTGCTTCTAATAAAAGTCGATCACAGAAATATTTGTGTAAATTTCTTAAAATTTGAATGGTCCAGGAGCAATTGTAATTTTACAGAGATTGATGTAATTTCAAATATTTCTAGGGATATATAAGTAAAAGTCCCATTTATAAATAGCAAAAGTATTAAAAGGATAATACAAGGGGGTTACATGAAAAACTCCCAACCGGACACCAACTGATCTGACTCGCTTTCTCGCTTTGCTCTCTCCGCCCCCGCAACGGACCTTTGGAGGGAGCTGTCCTCCACCCACTTTCTTCAATTCCTCGCCAAAAGCCCTAGCAATCACCTCCCATCTCCATCTCCGTCCCCAATCCCAATCACCCAGATCTCGTCCGCCATGCAGGCCTCGATCTCCCTCTCCTTCGCTTCTCCGGCGACCCCTGCCGCTGCCGCCAGATCTGACCCGGCGGCCCTCGGCTCCCTCCGGCCACCCTCGGCCCTGTGCTTCTGTGGCCTCAGACGAGAGGCGCTTGGGCTCCGGTTGATTAGGTTGGCGGCGGTGGGCACGGCGCGGAGATCTTCCTCTCAGAGGTTGCCGAGGAGGGTGTCCGCTGCGGTTTCGGAGACTGGGAGTGCGGCGAAGGGGTTTGATTTTGATTTGGTGATTATTGGCGCTGGGGTTGGCGGCCACGGCGCTGCTTTGCATGCTGTTGAGAAGGTATTCAGTTGCTTTCGGTTTTGGTGTTCAGTGGGGTTCTTTGTTCAGCAAGCTGGTTTTAGATTTGGACGAAAAAGACTTCCTTTTTTATGCTGATGTTCAAGCGTTGAGCTTCTATTATGTGAAGAAAAAATATTATTTTTAACACAATAAAATGAGAATACTAGACTAATGCTGTTTTTCAAGTATCTCATGTTGTGACATGCATTTTCTGTTTTTTTGTGTTCTGTTCTGTTCTATTACACCCAATAAGCTGCAAAGGTGGTCGAGGAGTAGTTCAACTGTTTCTGACGCATTCAGGATTGAGCAGACTCCTGATTTCTTTCTTGTAAAGGAATGAACTATATTTTGACATTTTAAGTTATTTTGCAGGGTTTGAAAACTGCCATCATTGAAGGGGATGTGGTTGGAGGAACCTGTGTGAATAGGGGTTGTGTTCCATCTAAAGCGCTTCTTGCTGTGTGTGGTAGGATAGGTGAGCTTCAAAGTGAGCATCACCTTAAGGCATTAGGCTTACAGGTAACTGAAATATACTTTTAATGGATATTTACTTTTAGTTTTAGCTTTATGAGAACCTATTACAAATCTTATAATCAATATCTTCCTAGCTATGCAATGGCATTCTTTGAAATGAAAATTTTTCCCATAACTTGTTGGTTTCATAAATCTTTAACTTGGTTTACAACATCGGACATGTATCCTGAATTGGAAATTAGCATATGGTTATGTTGGCATGTAGGCTAATCTTTATTGCTATCTGTCTTCAGGTTACATCTCCTTGTTATGATAGACAAGGAGTAGCTGATCATGCAAAAAATCTTGCTTCCAAAATTCGTAGCAATTTGACCAACTCAAATGAAAGCTTTAGGTGTAGACATACTGACTGGCATTGGTACCATTGTGGTAAGTGAACCATGACTATACTTTATTTGCAGTCTATGAATGCAAAGAATCTTTAGATCTTGAGAAGTCGTGGCTTGATATGCCTCATAAATGAATTGCACAAGGAAATAGCCAATGTTTGGTTTTACTTTAAAACTTTATGGGAGAATCGTAGTATCATACCACTTCTAATGATTGCACTCTTGGACCATATGGCAGGGTTCACAAAAGGTGAAATATGGAAAAGTTGGGTTTCCAGAAACTGAAATCACAGCCAGAGACATTATTATTGCAACTGGGTCTGTGCCTTTTGTTCCTAATGGCATTGAAGTTGATGGTAGCACCTAACTATTGTGTATGTGTTAATAATTTGTGTTTTCTATTTGGGTTTTGAATATTTTGTTGCTGATGTTTATTGAATCCTATTGAATGTTGGCTCAGGGAAGACTGTGTTTACCAGTGATCATGCACTCAAGCTGGAGTGGATGCCAGAATGGATAGCTATTGTTGGTAGTGGCTACATTGGACTTGAATTTAGTGATGTTTACACAGCCCTTGGAAGTGAGGTATTCTGGAGAATACAAATGATGTTATAGTAATGATACATTCCTGTATTAATGCTAACTTCTTTAACTTGCTTTAGTGGTAGACACAGTCAACAAACATACTTCTCTGATATTCATATTTCAATCTGGAAAAAACTCTTTTCCATGATCATTTTAAAGTGAATGCCTCTTCTTTTTCTCGTGGTTCTTGATGAAATTCAGTGAGTATTTTCTCAACAGGTTACCTTTGTTGAGGCCTTTGATCAACTGATGCCTGGTTTTGATCCTGAAATAGGGAAGCTGGCCCAGAGAATCCTTATTAATCTCCGTAGAATCAATTATCATACAGGTGTATTTGCAAAGAAGGTTATTTCTATTTCTACTTCTTGTGCAACTTTTGTTGGGGAGTAGTGTTTAGGTATATATCTTTATCATAATTTTACGTCTCAATTTGATTTTGCAGATCACACCAGCAAGAGATGGGAAACCTGTAGTTATAGAGCTCATTGATGCAAAAACAAAAGAACCTAAAGATACAATAGAGGTGAGTTCTTACTATTTTGAGAATTCATAAAGAATAGATTTGCGCTTAAATTATTCTAAAATGTTTTTTGATCTAATCTTGGCTTGGCTTCTTTACTGGAAAAATGAGATATTTTTGGATCCACAGGTAGATGATGCCCTTATAGCAACAGGAAGGGCTCCATTCACAAAGGGGCTGGGCTTAGAAAATGTAGGTCTTTAAAGTTTTCAACCTACAGGATCAGCTTTAGGTCTGTCATAAAATTAAGCAGGTTATGATACTTACTTTCATATATGCAGATAAATGTGGTCACATAGCATGGTTTTGTTCCTGTTAATGGGCATATGCAAGTATAGCACACAGATGGGAATCTGGTGAGTCACTAACTTTATGTGTCCAATTGTGGTTATTTGTTTTCTTCTAGTTTCAGTCATATACTTCTGAGATAAGTTTTTCATTTTCATTCTAAGGAATAGCTCTGGTTCTAACTTGCTAACTACCAAGTTATGTATAGGTCCCTCACTTGTACTACATTGGAGATGCTAATGGAAGAATAATGCTGGCTCATGCTGATAGTGCACAAGGGATTTCTGGTATTTGAGATGTTATGGTTGCTATTATACTGTCTAAATTTCCTCATCAATGCTTCAAAAAAAAAAAAAAAAATTCAAATCTGGGGAAATTTTTTTAAGTCAGCTGTTTCTCTTTTTATCTCCAACAGTGGTCAAGCGAGTTTGTGGGAAGGAAAACATTCTAAATCATCTGAGCATCCCTGCTGCCTGTTTCACCCACCCCGAAATCAGTATGGTTGGCCTGACTGAGGTAACATCATCCCTCTTAAGTTGATAGGAAAACATGGATCTGATCTAGCAATATTCCTACATAACATATGCAGCGGATTGGAATGTGTGTAATACACTGATACTACAACATTTTAGGTTTCCTTTAAATCTATTGACTCAGACTTTGAGATGTCATGACGCTTGATATGTCATGCAGTTATCCACAATGAGTATTGCGTTGGTGTCTTTGTTTATGTTCTTGTTGCTTTGACTTTTATAAATATCTTATCAAAGCTTTTCATGCAGCCTCAAGCTAGGGAGAGGGCTGAACAGGAGGGGTTTGAAATCAGTGTTGCTAAGACTAGTTTCCAGGCTAAAACAAAAGCTCTAGCGGAAAATGAAGGCGAGGGACTTGCTAAGGTCCATATTCTCTGATCCCTATTTTGTACATATAGCCTAATATGTGATTTTTTTTTTTTCATGTTACTGAAACTTTGGGCGAGTTTCCTAATTGTGGTGGTCTATTTGTTATATTGCAGTTAATCTACAGACCTGAAACAGGGGAATTCTTGGGGTAAACATATTGGGGCTGCATGCTGCAGATCTCATCCATGAAGCATCAGATGCAATTGCATTGGGAACCCGAACTCAGGTGATTGGTGCTTTCTACTTGGGAACTTTTTTTATCTTTAAGCACTTATTGGTATCAGAAACATGTCTTTTTTTTTCATTTGACATATCTAGAATTTGCATCTTCACCAGCATGTACATCTCAAGATTCTTTTGAAACCATCATCCTGATGTCATTCCCAGATCTATGTTATTCCTGAAATTTTACAGATAAATAATTTCTGTTTACTTCAAATTGGACAATAGTCACATCATATTGGTGGAACTGCTGGCCATGGAAATACTTAATTGCTCCTGTCAGACTTCCTAACAAGTCTGGACCAGCAATATATGACACTATGTTTATGCATGAGTTAGTATCATTCTGATTAGTAAATCATGCTTGATGGGAAGACAGTTTGAGGACTGTTGAGCTCTTCACATGTCCACAATATCATGTAACTAAGGAATATTAAGTTTAGGTGCTAATACCAAGTCAACTTACCTCACTTTCTAATATTTAGACGTATGGAATTTGAAGGTTCACTGACATTTGCTATATTTTGGGATTCAAGTATGTTGGCCTTTATTATTGACCAGTCTTATATCTTTTCCTTCCATCAGGACATAAAGTTTGCTGTTCATGCACATCCAACCTTATCCGAAGTTCTGGATGAGCTTTTCAAATCTGCCAAGGTATGCTCTTATAGTTAAAGTTCATATTATTGTGTTCATAATGAATAGCTAAAAATCTTTATTCCAAGTTTACTTGACCTTATGCTTTCAAGCTATTATCCTGTATTTTGATCAATTGTCTTGTACACAATGTCTTAATTATTCCTGAACTCAAGCAAATTACACTAAGCTTGTATGAAAGTTGTATCAAGGCAAACAGAATATGAATATGGAGAAAGAATGCAGGCGGCTTTCAGTTTTATGTGGACATTGAACATACGGATCCAGCTGTGCAATATGCAATCTGGCATCTCATGTATTGAGGCAAAGCTTGTCTAGTTTGCTTCTATGGAGTCCTCTCTTATTTCAGTGATTTTAAATCACTTCCTATACTTAATTACCAAAGAGTTTTTTTTTTCCTTTTTTCAGAAGTTAAACCATCATATGTACATCTTAGATCTGTTTCTGTGTTGTTGCTCTAGACCATGACCTTGGTCCATTGTATCTCTTGTCTCTGAACTTCTGTTCTAGCTAGATATTAGTCTGAAGTTTAGATTTTTACTGTCCTATCCAATGTATATCTAATTTGTTTATTAATAGATGCAGATCGTGTGACTCCTACAATTTTGCGAGATTTGTCTTTTGTTTCAGCAGATAAATACTGGTGCATTTCATCCTGTAAATGAACCAGTTTCAGCATAAGAATCACGGGAAACTGCTTAACTTTCTGGTGGAAGGCCTTCCAATATTTTCGGCTACTTCAGAAACTTGTTGTTCCTCCCTCCGAGAAGAGATGAACAAATCCTTGAATCAGAATCAATCCACTCCATATCCAGTGTCGTGAAGAACTCCATTTTTTCCTGATGTTCTCGTAATAGATTATCTTGTTTCCCCTTGTATTTATGTATTTTGATTTCCTTGTTACTAGGTGAGCTGGTGTGTCTCAGTTGTTAGTCTAGTCATTGGATTTGAGAAATTAATGTGATGCATAATTTGCAGGAAATTTTGGGTGTGGATTTATATTTGCCATAACATATCATTGATCAATGCTGGCCCTGGCCCCATTCCAACTCCTGGCTTTACTTGCAGCTTCATCCTGTCTTTATCATGCTTAAAATTTTATTTTACTATATTTTAAAAAGTGTTTTTTTACCTATTTAAATTCTATAAATCTCATTTATAATGTACTCTTTAATGTTTACAAGAAAAGCAACTTAGGTTGATGGGCTCACGAGGGCAGCGACAGATCTGGAATGTAGATACCTAGGTCTACGGAACAGATGGCGAGTGAACTCGTCCAGGCTAAGATGGTAGATACCTAGATCTATGGAACAAATGGTAAGTGAAATCGTCTACATTTAGGTATAAACCCGGCTACCATTCCTACCAAAACACCGAATGTATGCAAATTTTGGAAGATTTTTCGATCTCGTTACTGCAAACATGTGATTTCGTCACTTCTTATCATTTGGTTCCAATCAAACAGAGCTCCAACTTGCTGAAGATGAGACAAATTGTTGTCCACACTGGAGGAGCCTTTACCTTCCCACAGAGCGGCAGACTTTTCTGCCCTCCAAGGGCCATAGCTGCTTTGTCAACCACTAGCTTTTGTCACGTGCTGCACATGTGATTACTTGTCATTCATACTTTTACTCTTTTTCTCAATTTCATAAATCCAATAATACCTCCACTTAGATGAAGAGTGAGATTTTTACATACAACTCTTTGGATATGTTCTATTTATGAACAATCTCCCGCCATTTCAATATTTATTTATATATATATTTTTAGCTTATCGGCCTATAACTCATTGAATTTTAATCAAATTTTAGGTCAAAATTTTTTTTACCCTTTAGATCAGCTTTTACATAGACCTTCATTTTTTTTAATACTCTAATAACATTATAATTTGTAGAAAAAGAATCCTAATTTTCTTAAATATTTGAATAAAAACTCAAATTTTTTATTAAAAATTTGTAAAAAAACTCTTCATTTTATTGAAAAATTTTTAAAAATACCTCATATTTTTGAAAATTTATGAAAACACCCTTAATTTCTTAACAACGAAAGCAATTAATTCTTTAAAAAATTTGCATAAAAAGCCTTACTAAAAATCACAAAATACCCTCATTTTCTTAAAAATATACAAAAAAGTATTTATTTTGTTAAAAAATTGTAGAAAACCTATTATTTTCTTAACAAATTATGAAAAGGACTTATTTTCTTAAAAGCTTGTAAAAAATCCTTGTTTTCCTAAAAATGTACAAAAAAACCTTTTTAAAAAATTATCGAAAAATCCTTATTTTCTTAAAATTCACAAAAAATCATCACTTTCTTAAAAATTTGCACAATAGCTCTTGGTTTCTAATGAAGTCCTCATTTTTTGAAAATTACAAAAAAATCTTTCTTAAAAATTTGCAGAAAAGTCTATATTTTAAACAAATTATCGAAAAGTTCTCATTTGCATAAAAATTTGCATGAAAGTAAAGACCCAAAATGATAATCTAAGAGGGAGAGGGGAGGGAGAAGAGGTTTTCAGATAATAAAATAAGTTTTTATTAAAAAAATAAAATCCAAAAAGCCCTTCAAATCAGAGTAGATGATTAAAACTCAATTAGGATTATTAAAACAATTAATGCATATGAGAACGAGTAATCCACAAATATATATAAGATATTTTTTAATTAATATCAAGTTTAAGTATAAAAGATAAAAGAAAAGTAGAGAAAACGCAAACTAATATATGTGATTTACTAACTAATTGCGCCTATCTCATAGCCCTTACCTCAATTCTAAGAGTTTAAATTCAACATTAGAGTTATCAATTCGTTAGGGTGACACCACACTTCATTTCGTTAGGGTGAAATCACACCTTAACAAACTTGCAAATTGCGAGTGTTGCTCTACACCGAAGCCAATCGGCCACTCCTCATAATCCAAGGATGTGTACTTTCATCACTTTTCTAAAATCTATAAGAGTACTAGCCTCTCTTAAAAACCTAGCAAAATTATAATGATAAAAAAAATAAAAATACAATTTGTCTCTCTACAAAGTCTTTCGACTTTGACTTCAAGGACAATAAAGATTTGATTTGAAAGGCTTTCATCTCTTTTTTAAAATGAATTTGAACATGTAAAAGTTGTTAAAAGAAGTTTATCCTAACCTATTTATACCTTATGGGTCAATACTAGTTGTTGGAAGAGTGAAATTTCGTAACTAGTCTCGCTCTAAATGTTAAAAAACTAGCCGTTAATCATGCAGAAAATCCAAAACTGGTTGACCGCTTTGCTAACCGGTAGACTATTTCGGGTGAACTAGAATTGACAGATTCTATCGATCATTCGGTTTTACAACTAATCATCCAATTTGATTAGGATTAGAAGTTTGAATCTTTTATCTAATACAACCAATCGTACGTTAAGTCAAGCGAACGTCCGATTTTGTCAAAAAACTTTGTTAAGAACTTTCTGCAAAACCTAACATAACGAATGCTCTAGACAAATAATTTCAAAAATAAATATTTGATTTGACTAAAATAAATAAAAATTTTAAATCTAATGAGCCGACTTAAAATCTTGAACTTTTTTCAATTTATCACCAATTTTTCAAGTTTCATTTATTGTCCACCACCACACCTCACTTTTAATGTTATTTTTATGTCCATGTATACTTGAGGTTTTTCAAACGAGTTTGATCTCCATTTTGAGCTTGGCTTGGTTATGAAGTGTATATGCTCAAGATATGATCAAATATAAAGTTTATTCATCATCAAAACTATAAAGGGCAATAGAAAGTACTCGTTTTTTATTTACAGTACACATTTCACTTGTAATAATTTTTACTTTTTGAAATAAATAAGATATATAACCACTGGGATATTTGTTAACAAATAATTGATTTTGTAGGTAAATTTATTTTGTTATATTTTGTAGTACCGTGTAAAAATTAATATTTGCAAAAGTTTTAAGAAAATGAAGGATTTTATGTAATTTTTAAGAAAATAAGGTCTTTTTTATAATTTTAAGAAAACAAGGATATTTGTAAAAATATGTAAAAATTTGTAAGAAGGGGTTTTTACAATTTTTTAAAAAATGAGTACTTTTTTGTATTTTTTTAAAAAATGGTCTTCTATAAATTTTTAAGAAAATAAGGGTTTCTCTAAATTTTTAAGAAATTAATTTTTTTATATATTTTTTTAAGAAAATAAGAATTTTTTTGTAAATTTTAATAAAATGAGAATTTTTCTATAAATTTTGAAGAAAAATAAGAATTTTTCTTTAAGTGTTTGAGAAAATGAGAGCTTTTTTGTAAATTTTTTAAGAAAACAAGGCTATTATATAAATTTTAAGAAGATAAGGATTTTTATGTAAAATTAACTTTTTTGTGCGAGGCTTTTGTAAATTTTTTGGTAAATAGGGATTTTTCTGTATAATTATTTTCTACAATTTTTTAAAATTTAAGGGCTTTTCTGTAAATTATAATAAAATATGTACTGTTTAACAAGTTTTTATGAAATGAAGACTCTCTTGTAAAATTTTATTAAAAAGGAGAGTTTTTAAATATTTAAGAAAAATGAGGACTTTTATATAATTTTTAAAAATGAGGACTTGTGTGAAAATTAATTTAGAGGTAAAATAAGAATTTTTTGTTTGAAATTTGATTAAAATTCAATGAGTGGTTGTATGTTATAAAATAAATAAATCATTAAACAATCAAATTACGACAAATTATTTATAAATAGAGTATATTTCATGAGATTGTATGTAAAAAATTTTAGGTGTTATAATAAGTATCCACATTTAATTTCGAAATCTAAAAACTATATGGCGGATGGGTTGTGAAAGTAACAATAATCTAAAATTTCCTTTTTGTTTAATTTTAAAAGAAATATAATGAAACGAAAGAATCTGTTTTCTCCCATCGTCAAAAGCCGAAAGTGCATGAAAACAAAATAATATTTCCTACTTACATTATTTAATTTGATAGAAATAATTAGTAAAAATAGAGCTCCAATTTTGTTACTTTCACTCTATCTGATCGAATTCTTTTTTTACATGTCCAAAATGAACTTAGTTTTTTTACTTAAATTAAATGGATAAAAGTAATAATAAAAGTCATTTTACTTTCGTTAACTGCTGTTGAGAAAAGGTTGATTTATAATGCGAAAAGCCTAAAAAATTCGCAAACCCGAATCCGCTTTCATGCAGAAAGAATCTTCGGCCGCAGGATCCGATACGGACGTCCGAGATTAACTCGATGACGACGCAGCTACCCATTCCAGCTCTCCCATTGGTCCCCGACCCATTCACCGGCATCTCCCGGTCACACCCCTGCCACTGGTCCCCACTAGCAGCCCGTCCGGTGACCCGAATCCAGCATCTCGCTATAAAAGCCCATCCCCGTTCGCGGAATTTCATTTCCCCGCTCTATCCTCTTCTCCTTCCCGGCGATCGGATCGGGGATCGCCGGCGAGATTCCGAGCAGATTTCCACCGCCTGATCGGATTCGCGGCCGGATCCTCACCGGAGACGATGTTTCTCGTGGATTGGTTCTACGGCGTGCTCGCCTCGCTCGGGCTGTGTCAGAAGGAGGCGAAGATCTTGTTCCTCGGCCTCGACAACGCCGGGAAGACGACTCTGCTTCATATGCTCAAAGATGAGGTTGGATCGTGGGTTTTTGCTCTTTTTTGTTTGGTGGATTTTGGGAGATTTGTTGTTGTTGAGGTCTTGTTCTTGGATTGAAGAGATTGGTCCAGCACCAGCCGACGCAGTACCCGACGTCGGAGGAGCTCAGCATCGGGAATATCAAGTTCAAGGCCTTCGATCTTGGTGGGCATCAGATCGCCAGACGCGTCTGGAAGGATTACTACGCGAAGGTCTTAATTTTATCGGTTCAGAAATTATGATTGAGCGCGAATTAGAATATTATTTTTTTTTAATTTTAATTTGGTTGTTTGCTGAATTATTTCCGATTTGTTTGTTTCGTTTGGGTTTTAGTTTGTATTTTGAGTGTCGGTTTTTCTTGCTGATTGTTCTGAGACCTGGACCTGTAGAATTGGAAAGCATGATGATATAGTATTTATCATGATTATGATTCTGGACCATATTTATTAGTCAATGAAGAAGATTTAAACGGTTGGATAGATTTTGTACTGGGAAGAGTTAAATGTCAAACTGTCATTGATGTATACTGCTTCGTACTTGCTGCCATAATTTCTAAAGAGAAAGTAACTTTGTTTGTAGAGTGGATTTTGTTAGAAGCAAGTGAAGATTTGGACTTGGAATCCTCAAATCTTAGGATGCCTTATCCATTTTATAATGTGGTTTATTTTATATTAAATACAAAATATTGTATGGTCCCATTCTAATTTCATATCTTAATTTCCAATATACGTACCTTCTATTGTGGCAATTCCAAGCAGCATCTGAATTTGCTGATCATGACTTTCTGGTATCTTATTCTCAGTGCAGTTTGTGGTGTGTGTGTTAGTTTTTGACCTGATGAATTCCAAACCAGCTGAGGTATGCCTGTGTAGCATGACCTTGAGACAAGGGTTAGTTTGAGTTATTCCCCAGCTCATTTGGGAGAGTTTCTTGTTTACTTTTGGGCCTCTCGTTCTTCACAAAAGTTTGGGCTTGTTATTTTGGGCTAATTGTATGTATAATTCTGTCTGAGAAATTGTAAATGTAAGGTGCGTTTTGATTGCCTGTTGTTCTACTGATTATCAGTTAGCTTATGTGATAGAGAAACAATCAGGAAGTGGATATGGATCATATACTTGCCATTTATTTTATTTAAATAGCTTAGATTTGTCAATCTTACTGTTCAGAAAATAGTATCTTTTCTTCCTTGTCAGTTGTATCATAAATATGGCATCACAGTTCCTGCATCCATTTTGAATCAAAAGCAACTAGTAAATTCTACACCCCTCTTAGAATCTTAGTTGACTTAATCAAGTTTTTTATTTTTTCATGCCAATCTTGATATAGGGATTTACCTCATTTACCTTGCTGGCGTGTGTGATCTTTCAGTTTTGTTTTCTTTGGCAAGCTAGGATGTGCTGTTTTCTTCCTGGTACTTCAGTTTCTTTGAGTCACTTGTAGACATGGTTGATTTCATGTTGACTTTTCTATTTAAGATCTAGGTTATCATACATTCAACTTTCATTGCCCTTAAAAAAGGTTGGTTGTCATTCCATAGGTGGATGCTGTGGTGTACCTAGTAGATGCCTATGACAAAGAGCGGCTTGCAGAATCAAAAAAGGAGTTGGATGCACTTCTCTCTGATGACTCACTGGCAAATGTCCCTTTCCTTGTGCTGGGTAACAAGATTGACATCCCATATGCTGCCTCCGAGGAGGAGCTTCGCTTCCATCTGGGTCTGAGCAACTTTACAACCGGCAAGGGCAAAATAAATCTTATGGACTCGAACGTCCGTCCCCTCGAGGTCTTCATGTGCAGCATTGTCCGCAAGATGGGCTATGGTGACGGCTTCAAGTGGCTCTCCCAGTACATCAAGTAGACATACACTGCAATTGCTACTTCACCCAAATGATGACACCTACATAATCAGCTTACTGTGCTGTTTGATGAGTAAGTTTCCTCTTCTGTCGCCTTTTTTATTAGGCTCAAGATATTTTGGTATAATTACTGTGGGTCTTGGTGAAATAGTGTAAAGTGGATAATTGGTGTTAAATTTGTTGTCATGGATTTTTCTCCTATTCTGCTTCAGGACTGTTATAGTGCGGAACTAATCTTGCTCATCATGTTCTTTTCTTTTCTTGCCGAACAATTATAATCTTATGTTTTCGCTGCCTTATTCTTGGACTTTCTGTATTTGAATTCATGGTTGAGAAATTGCTTTTCAAGAAAATTTATCTTGTGAATCAATGTTTCATCTAATGATTAGACATGGAGATCAAAGGAAAACAACATTGATGCAGAAGATGTGTGTGTGTGACATCCAGCTTTTTTTTTTTGAGTAAGAATGTCTCACCCTAATTGCTATATTTTTTCCGATTATGCTGAATTCCTTCTCTATACTTGAATCTTCTTCTGAAACAAAAGGGGAAAAAAAAACTCTTACTGTGCTCGTGAATACAATGAGAAGAAGAATGAGAGAGCTGCAAGAGCTGTCATGGTGTTCCACGGCTTTCTTGACCTCTAGTCTCTGAGTGAGCGAAGCTCCATGTATGAGCATAGAGTTCAAGAAAGGATGTGGAAAATCATGCCCATAAATCTTGAGTCCCGAATGACGAGATATCTCGTACCATTCTTATCATCATCGCATGGATACCATTCACAAGGAGGTGACTGCGTTGAACTTCAATCCTTGGCGATAGCTTGCTTTGTCTCCTCTTTGCTGGCAACTATTGCAGTAACTGAATCCTCTGTGGCAACAGAAGACGCCACCTTATCCCTCGAGACACAGTCCCGTTTGTTTTGATCGCCGCCGCGCTCCTTCCGGTGAATCGCTGCCTATTTCTGCCTTGGACGTTCTGATAGGGAGAATTCCTCCTGGTGAATCGCTGCCTATTTCTGCCTTGGACGTTCTGATAGGGAGAATTCCTCCCGGTGAATCGCTGCCTATTTCTGCCTTGGACGTTCTGATAGGGAGAATTCCTCGTCTGACACCATGGATAAACGGCAAATGCACTTATTAGATGATCTCCATTTTGCAGTTTCACACTCTTTTTTTTTTTTAATTTATTACCTATAATTCTTAATTATTATTTAATTAAAATTTTGATTAAAAATTTTACTTTTATTTTTTATAATTTTATAATTTAATCTCTCAAAAATTTATTATTATTATTTATGTGAAAATATTTTTTTTCCCTCTTCCTTTTTCTTCTGGCACAAGGCGGTGTGGGCATAGGCAGATGCTGCATGCGCTGTCGTCGGTGCGAGACAGTGCAGGCGTGAGACGCTCACATATGTGCTGACCTTGTGCCTTGAGCCCGAGACCACCTGCACTTGCGCGGGCCTTGCATTCGGGTCCGTTCGACCTCACACTTGAGGAGAAAAAAAGTGGAGAAAAAAAAAATTAAAAAAATTCACATAAAAAATAATTAATATTTTTTCAAGGAATTAAATTATAAAATTATAAAGTGTAAAAAATAAAATTCTTGAGTAAAATTTTAATTAAATAATAATGATTGGATTATAGGTAATAAATCTCGAAAAAAGGTATTAGTATATACTGAAAATACAAATAAATTTTAGTAAATAGAGGGGACTTGTGTGTAAAAAATGTTAAAATAAAAGAAAATCGACCCGGGGAATAGCATAAGTAGGGCTCCCCGACTACGACATTGTCGCATGAGCCTTTAGCCTCGGCCAGTGAAACCCTCTGCAGCAATCTGGAGAAGGAATCCCTATCGAAATCTATCGGTGGCTCACAATTTTCACAACCACATCCAACGCACCGATCCCCCCTATCACCGGCAACCATCTCCTCCTCTCCCTCCAGAATAACTCATCTTTTCTCCTATTTCCTTTTCCCTTCTCGGCGAAGAAAAAAAAAGAAGAAGAATTTACAAAAGAGGAATGGAACGCGGCGGGGTGATGAAAAAATATATAAAGAATTTACAAAAATTTGGAAAAAAAATAAAAAAAACATAACATATAAAAAAGAAAAGGGCTAATTACCTACCCCTATGAGATTTTCTTTAATTATAAAAAATATTCCGAAATTTTCATAATTACTTACATCTCTTTTTTTTTTTAAATTATTTACCTACAATGCTTTAATTATTATTTAATCAAATTTTTTTTTCAAAAATTTCACCTTTACCCTCTGTAATTTTATAATTAAAATTCTAAAAATTTATTTTCTCACCCTCCATTCTTTTTCCCAAATATTTACAGATAAATCCTTTAAATATTTTTATTTATAAAAAAATCCAAATGTTAATATTTTATAAATAAATCATAATATTTGTATATTTACAAAGAAGCCCCTTGAATATTTTTTATTTATAAAAAAAATTCAAATGTTAATACTTTTCAAATAAAAATTTATAAAAAGGACCTTAAATATTTTAAATATTTTACAAATAAAACTTATATAAAAAATTTAATTACAAATTTTATATTTATGAATTTATAAATAAGTCCTTTGAATATTTTTATTTATAAATAAGTCCAAAATTTATAAGTTTTAAAATAAAATTTTACAAAAAAAGAGTTAAAGGTATTAAAACTTAAAATTTTAAAATACAAGTTCAATATTTAGCATATTTACAAATAAACCTCTCAAA